>JAODAL010031704.1:0-48047 GCA_025379985.1 Phyllomedusa bahiana
CTGTTTCCCCGGGGGCGGATCTTTTCCCCGGGCAGCGCTTTGCCCGTCCATGGGCCCTCAATTTTCACTCCTCATTTGATGAGGCTGAAGATAAGGAGCAGTAGCACTGGCCGGGCCCAAAAACCTCTTAATCTTTGCATCGAACTAACTGGACCAACTTATTATAAAATATTGGGGGGTCGGAGTTTGGCCCCTTTTTATGAAAGACTCCGACCCCCTCCCAAAAAAGGTCCGACTCCACAGCCCCAGTGTAACCTGAGGCTGCCCTGTGAGTGAAAAACAAGGGGCCCATACAAATTTCAAAATTGCACTATGCCCCTGTGGGCCATGAAACCAAAAGGGGTTTTAAGCAATTGGGAAGCAATCGGAGCCGCACGGGACTGGATATTTGGCCCCAATTTGTATAGTTTTTTAAAATATTTGGGGGTAATTGCTCCTTTTCCATGCCCGAACCCCCTCGTACACCCACCCCCGTCAGGCCAACTTGTACGCGCAAAAAATTTTTTCTTTCAGGCTTCCCCTTTAGGGCCCCCACTTTCCGTTGAATCAGGCCAAGCGCTCCCCCTAGTCACGACCTTTCTTGGGCACCCCGAGGGGTTTGACCCGAGAAACTTGTAATTCTGCAGTAATTTTAAATAGTTATATTTTTTACATAGAAAGGGGAGATTATGTATTATATTCTTGTACATAGGGGGCATATTTTGTAAGTTAAATTTTGTACCTAGGGGGCATATTATAGTAGTTTTATTCTTTTTACTAGGGAGCAGTATATAGTAGTTATTTTCTTTTCCCTAGGGGGGCAGTCTTTTTAGTTGTTAAATTCTTGGGACATAGGGGGGAAATTTTTATAGTAGCTATATTTTTTGTACATAGGGGCAGTAATATATAGTTATTATTTTGTACATAGGGGCAGTTTATAGTAGTTAAATTCCCTTTAAAAAGGGGCCCGTATTATTTGAGTTATATTCTTGTACTTTGGAGCAGTATTTTTAGTAGTTATATTCTGTACATAGGGGGCTTATTAAAGGGTTTTTAAAATTCTTTAATATGGGGCAGTATTATAGTAGTTTTAAAATTTTTGTACATCGGGGGCAGTATTATAGTAGTTATTTCTTGTACATCGGGGGGAGATTATAGTGGTTTTATTCTTGTAATAGGGGACAGTATTATAGTAGTTATATTCTTGGGCCCCAGGAGCAGTATTAAAGAGGTTTTTAGTTTGTACTAGGAACATTTATAGTAGTTATATTCTTGTACATAGGGGACAGTAAAATTTGTAGTTTTTTTCTTGTAATAGGACAGTAAAAAGTAGTTTTTATTCTTTTTAATTTGGGGACATTATTTTGAAATTTTAATTTTTGTACATAGGGGGGTTTTTTTAGTTGTTATTTTTTTACAAAAGGGGAGTAATTTTAGTAGTTATATTCTTGTACAACCGGGGGAGAAAAATAGTAGTTATATTCCTTTTTACATCGGGGGGAGTATTATAGTATTATATTCTTTTAATAGGGACCCGTAAAAAATTTTAAAATAGTTATATTTTGTACACAGGAGCGTATTTTTAGTAGTTATTTGGGCTTGTACCCTAGGGAAAAGTATTTTGTTGTTATATTCTTGTACAAGGAGCAGTTTTTTAGTAGTTATAGTCTTGTACAAAAGGAACATAAAATTTTAAATAGTTATTTTTCTTGTAAAAGGGGAAAAGTATTTTAGAAATTTTTAAATTTGAAAATAGGAGGGAGTAATATAGTTTGTTAAATTTTGTACATATGGGCAGTATTAAAAGTAGTTTTTTTTCCTTTTTACATCGGGGGCTTTTTAAAGTAGTTATATTTTTGTCAACGGGGCATTTTTATAGTAGTTATACTTTTACATAGGGGGGCAGTATTTTTAGTTTTATATTCCTTTTTACAAAGGAGCAGTAAAAATAGTAGTTTTAGTCTGGACATAAAACAGTATTATAGTAGTTTTTTAAATTTTTGGGACATAGGGGGCAGTATATAGAAAATCTATTCTTGACATAGGACAGTAAAAAGTAGTTTTAATTTATGTCATAGGGGGAGTATTTTTAGTATTATAAAACTTTTTACATAGGGGGCAGGATTATAGTGGGTATATTTTTTGTACTAGGGGGCAGTTTATAGTAGTTATATTCTTTTACATGGGAGCAGATTATAAATAGTTATTTTTTTGTACAAAGGGGGCAGGGTTATATAGCTATTTTTCTTTACATAGGGGGCAGTAAATTTTATTTATTTTATTTGTACATAGGGGGAGATTATAGTAGGGTTTTAAATTTTGTACATAGGGGCCCGTATTAAAAGTAGTTATAAACTTGGGACATAGGGCAGTAATTAGTAGTTATATTTTGTAATAGGGGGGGTATATTATAGTTTTTTTATAATTTTTTGTACATAGGGCAGTTTTTAAGTAGTTTTTAATTTTTGTACTCGGGGGGAGTTTTATAGTTAGTTATATTTTTGGGAATTGGGGGGGTTTATAGTATTTTTTCTTGGAAAATTAAAGGGGCAGTATTTTTAGTAGTTTTTATTCTTTTACCCTTTGGACATTTAAAATAGAAATTAAAATTTTTGTAACAGAAAGGGAGTATTATAGAGTTAAAATTTTTTGTTAAAAAAGGGGGCAGGATTATAGTTTGTTTAAAATTCTTTTACCTAGGGGGGAGAAATTTAGTAGTTATATTTTTTTTACATAGGGGACATTATTATAGTAGTTATATTTTTGTACATAGAGGGTAAAGATAGTAGTTTAAAAATTTTTGTTTCAAGAGGGCATTTTTAAAAATTTGTTTTATTCTTGTACATAAGGGCGAATACACTATAATATATCAGTTGTGCTCTTACCTCCTTTTAAAATGTTGTTAGTCCCTTTGGTTTACAAATGCGTCCTTTTTCTTGGGAAAACAAGGAAGACCCGCAGAGCAGCCCATCTCCCAAAGGGTGAGGGGTGACAGTGCGCCATCTAGCACCAGCTCAGTAACTAACAATTCGTGACTGCTAACCTCACAAGCGACACGACCCTTCAGCTGCACTGCTCCGCCATCATCTATGTACTGCAGCATGCGTAGGACCTGAAGTTACAGGAACAGAAAGATGAGAGCAAGCAAAGAGTAAACTGCAAGTTCTGGCAGCAGACACAGGACCTGCTGAGCCCTGAGCACCCATCTCCATTGACTTACATCTATTCTTTGCTGGTACTCAGGCAAGAGACTCAATGACTGATCAGACATCAGAAAGCGGAGACGATCCAACTCGTCCATGACCTGCGATCGCTGCTCCAGGCGGATATACTAAAAGGACGAGAGAGGCAGAGTCATGAGACCAAAATAACGACGAGGGATAGGAGCAATAGAGACTATATAGGTTTTGTAGAAAAGTCAGTGAGGACATCACCTGTGAGGTGAAACGAGGGCTGTTCGGACAGCTAAATCCTCTCAAGGCTCCCTCCAGTCTCTTGAGCCTACTGACTCCTTCCACCACCTCCAGCTCTTTCAGCTGCAGATCGTTGACGGGGCACAGTGATGCCAGTGACCCAGGGGGCAGGTCAGCCAGCCGAGACAGCTCCTGTGTGACCCCAGATACTGCAGGACCCGGAGGGTCGTTTCTGTCAATGCAAGACAAATTAAAGGGAATTTATCACCACAAAGATAAGCTTTTAACATGTAGGGGAAAGTAAATAAAGACTATTAAATACATCGCTGTGTTGATTTTGCTTTGTTCAGGAGATAAAGTTGATTTTATCTACTGCTAGTGTACACAAATGTCTCTAGGTTAAAGACCACCTCTCTCTGCTCTCTTTTTTTTCGATGCTGCAAGCTGCCAGTCAGTCCGACCATGGTGAATCTCTCCCAGCTGAGTCTGATTTCTAGCACATGCTCCCCTGAAGAAGCCACTGTGCGAAACGCGCGTAGGGAAGTTCTCGGCTGATACCATTTGGGTAATATTATTGTATTATGATTATCATGTTTCTGATTGTTTGATCCTATCCATTATGTGTACTGATGTATTTTTTATACTATAAAATTCTTTATATTTTGCTTATAGGGATTTATTATTATTTATTGCACTTGCACATTATTTATTAGTGGCCCTATATCTCTGTATTCAGTATATATATATATATATATATATATATTATATATATATAATATAATATATATATAATATATATATATATATATATACACACACACCACACACATATACATATACACACATACAGAGATACAGGGCCACTAATAAATAAAGTGCAATGAATAATAATAATTCCCATAAGCAAAATATAAAGAATTTTATATATATTTTACATTGCACTTTTTGATGCACCTTTTTTCATATTTGTATTATGTTGGCATCATGTTGGTGTGGATCAATATTATGATAGATATTTGAGATTGTTATCCCTTTGGTACTGTCTTTTCCCCGTTCCCGTATTTTTTATATGTTGTGGTAATTTTTATTGTTTGGATTAATAAAAATTATGATTTTATTTAAATTATTTTCTTCTGATTGTGGTTTTATTTATTTTTTTCTAGCACAGGAGTTAGTTTACCTAAGTGACTGACAAGTTTTAACTCCTTAAAGGGAATGTGTCATCAAAGATGACTTATTGTTTAACTCACATTTTTATGTTCAACACATTTTTTAAGAATTTTTGGTTAGATTTTTTTTTAGAATTTTCCATATCACTCTCAATATTTTTAAAATAATTCTTAAATCCTGCGGTTTTAACTTTGGCCACTAAGCCTAATAATGGTGTAACACTTCCTGTTCGGTAGAGAAAGATTCTCAGTTGTCTGCTCATTATCAGCACAAAGAGAGGCAAACTGAAAGGAGACACCAGTGTGAATAGATAACACAGGATCCACCAGTCACAAGAGGAGATGTCACAGTTCACCCAGTTTTAGTTTTTGCCTCCTTGCGTTTCAACAGTTGTAAATTTTTTATTTTTTCAATGGCGCAGTTGTATGAAGCCTCGTCTTATTCGGGTCAAGTTATACTTTTGGGGGGAATAGTTGAAGTTCAATTATAAATTATTGCAGAATTTTTTTTTCAAATTGTTTGCGTTTTTTTACACTTTTTTTTTACACCATTCATATTTCACTTTTAATAACTTGTTAGATTAATTCTACAGGTTATTGCGGTCGTGTGGAGACCTAATATGTGTAGGTTTTTTTCGTGAGTAATTTATGAACAATTATTTTTTATTACATTTTTTTTTATTATTTATTTTTTCTACACTTTTTTATATTTTTACAAAAAATCCCATGAAGGGAGAACTGTTTTAAATTTTTTCCCCTACTCTTAGTAATGTATTAGCATACTTATATATGCTAAGATATTACAATCTGTGTCAGTTAGACACAGGTAGCAGTCAGGGCATCACACAGCGTGCCCTGAACACTGGCTTCTTACACAGACAGCCCTGTCCCCAGGGCTGACTATGGAGATGTTCCCCAGGCTCTGTTTGTTAAAAGGGGTTGTATCACTACAAGGATTGCTGCTTTTAATGTTAAAGATCTTGCAAAAGCAAGTCACTTTGCAATATATGTCCATTAATAGTGTCCTACCTATTCCTAGATATCCCCTTTTTTATGGGCTGCATCAGCTCCTCAGGTCGCTAAAGCTACAGCCCTGTTTTGATCTTTCCTGATAGGCTGCCAGCACTGGTTGTATAGCTACAGACCTGGCTTCTACTGCAGCCTAGTAGAAGCCAGTAAACACGCCCCTGAATTCAAAGTGAAACCAAGAAAACAGGACTGAGGTAAGATGAATCAATGTAGTGAGACAACCCTTTAACCCTAAGGATCAGGCGTTTTTTTTTGGTGAAACGTTGTTTTTCCCTCCTCGCCTTCTGAAAGCATAACTTTTTAAATTTTTACACCTTCATAGACACATCAGGGCTTTTATTTTGCGGGATAAGAAAGTACTTTCTAATGGTGTTATTCACTATACTATAGAATATACTGGGAAACCGCAAAAAAAATTCCAAGTGGGGCAAATTGTGAAAAATCTTTTATTTCGCCATGTTTGCGAAGGTTTTGCTTTCATGGCGTTCAATCTTTGGTAAATATAATGTGTTATCTGTATTCTACAGGTTTTTTATGCATCCGGCAATACCAAAAATTAGGGGTTTTCGTTATGTTTTGGTACCGTAAAAAAATTCCAAACATTTCATTTTTTAAATTTGCGCCATGGCGCCATTTTTTGCGACCAATAACTTTTTGTACTAACACCTACGGAGTCAGTGAGGGGGCATTTTTGCGGGCTGAAGTGTATTTTTATCGCTAGCAGTTTGGAATGCATGCGACTTTTTGGGTCATTTTTTTTCCATTTTTTGAGTGACGTAAAAATGACCAAAAAACGCAATTTTGGCATTTGGAATTTTTTTTTCTTCTACGGTGTTCAGCATACGGGATAAATGATGTTATATTTTTATAGATCAGACTTTTTCGGACGCGGCGATACCAAATATGGGGAACTTTTTTATTATTTTAATGATTTTATGTGTAAAATGGAGAAAGGGGGGTGATTTGAACTTTTAATACTTTTTTTTTGTACTTTAAAACTTTATTTTTTTTTTTTTACTGTAACATTTAGTCCCCCTATGGTGCTTGATCACTAGGGGGCGCGATTGTTAATACAACCTAATGCATTGCATAGGCAATGCATTAGGGTGTACAAAGATGGCGGTTTCCCCACTTCCTGTCTGCGGACGGAAGTGGGGCAAACAGGCCAGGGTAAGTGACGGAAGCATTCACAAGGCTCCCCACCACCATGCCCGGTCGTCGGATCGCCGCGGCCATCTTTGCAGCGGTGTCTGATGGGTAAAACAGCGGCGATTTGCCGCTAACACCCGGCGGCTGTGCGGGGGGGAGGGGGGGGATCGCGGCGCGATCCCCCTGCAAAGCCCCTTAGCGGCCCTGGGACGTACTAATACGCCCAAGGTCGTTAAGGGGTTAAATTCCGGTGAGCAGAGGTTCACCCAACTTCCTGGCACTTGCAGAGACTGCGCTGGGAACAGGGCTTTGAAGTACAGCCCCGATCTCAGTGCAGCTGTGGTGCTGGGAGCCGCAAACTCCAATGTCTGCAGTGACGCCAAAAGACGTCGCTGCAGATGAACGGCCTGAAATGCCAAACACCAAAAGACGGCGGACGTTCGTTAAAGGGGTTTTGCCAGGAAGAGAGTTAGTTACCTCCTTATCAGCACAAAGGAGAATATAAACAAATCATGTTGAGTCATGAACGCTGCAGGTTTGAGAGGGAGGGGATGAGCAAGGAGTGAGGAATAAGTGAGCGTCTCAAAAGTTAACTCAAGTAATTACATTACAACAGTGGATTCTCTATACAGCAGACAGACTCATACTTTCTTCCCTGTCCCTTGAAAGCTCAGTCATGTTCCCTGTCATCAAAAAAAAATGTTTCAAAGCAAACTCGTTTCTGTCAGCTCATTTCAATCCTCTGGTCAAGTTAAATGGCAAACTTTCAGGTAACTAAGGGGGCTAGCAATGCTATAGGGTCTTTAGAGGCTTTTCACTTTTTTGTAATCACATATAAAAAAGAAAAAGTGATTTAAAAATCCCTTTTGGAGGGGTTCCACGTCCAACATTACATCGAAGGCAAAACCCCTTTAAGGGGTTAATCCTTTTTAGCTTTTTTGGGGCCCTTTTACACTAAATAATTTTTCAAAAATCTCTATTTAAAATCAAAAAATCAGCTAGGAACAGCAAAGCCCATTTTCCCCGCCCCCTCAAAAACCCATTTCCCCAGCCAAACCAGGGAAATGGAGTCCGAAGCTTCCCCCTGGGTCTGTGAAACAGCACTTTGGGAAAAACCCCTTTTAAAAACGGGCCCTTTTCCCAACAAAAAGGCCCCCAAATTTGAAAAATAAATTTTTCAATTAAACAATTGGGATTCTGGGTTTCCTTTTCCTGAACGAGCGTTTTGGGTTCTGGCACATCAACGAAACCATTAACAGCGTGGGGCCCGAAAGCTTTCCCCCTATCATGAAATTTCTGAGGGGTGAAAACTTCAGAAGCTTTTTATTTACACCCGCCTAGAACGGAAGACGCAAGCAAATAAACCTTCTGCTAATATGACCATAAAATCCCTTTTATAAAATTTTACTGAGGAGGGAGACCAGGAAAAACCAAAATCCACAGACAAAAGTAATTTTTACACATATTCAGGGCCCTTGAATTTCTCCCTTAAACCCCCTGGACGAAACACTTTTCCCAATTTAAAAGATCATCTTTACCAAAGGAGCCAACTTGTTCTCCTCCTCCCCTTGTACCACAGAAGCCATCTTACCATCTTGCTTCTTTCCCCCACAGTACCATTGTAAAATGTAGAACCCCCATTGGCAACAAACAAAAACACCTAAGGACAAAAGACGAGGACTGTCTACAGAACGCCACAAAAAATTTCCAAAATTTTAAAGCAGTTCTAGGGAAAAAACCTTACCTTTTGAATCACTCCCGGCAACCCCGGGGGGGGATACACTTCCCGGGCCAAAATGATAAAGTCCCACACTTAGACACTTTAAAGCCGTTTTATGGATTTTACCCCCTTTTTCTAGATAACGAAGACAAGTAAATTTAAAAAATAAAAACATGTTTGCATAAAAAATCAGGCTTTGGAAATCCGGGGTCGGGTTTGGGGTATTTGTTTGGGGTTTGTCATAAAAGTGGGCCGCTCCCCAAAACCCCCAAAAAATAAAATAAGTTTGGACCATTTAGATCGAAGCAAAGAGCAAGAGGAATTGGGTCCCGGGCCCGTGCTCCCGCCCCCAAAAAATCTTCAGCCCCTTTTCACAAGAGGAAATGTAATTGATGTACATGGAGAAAACAAAGCGCTGCCCCAGGGGGAAAAAATTCTGTTCCCAAAGGGGGAAAAAGAAATTCAGTAAAATTTTTTACCTGCTTTCAAAGTAGTAAAGATCCCATTCATCAAAAAATGGGCTTTTGGGTGAGGCCAAAATTTCCTTTTATAACCCCGACATTTTGTTTGAGATTTGCCCCGTGGTCACCCCCTTTTTCCCCCCCAAACCCCAAGGTTTTGTGGTTTGAGAGGCCGTTTTGTAAACCTGGAAATACGTTATCAATTTTAGGCATGTATGCAGGATCTGATGGAGGCAAAAAACCCATTTCTAAACAAAAATTCCCGGGGAAATCCACAAATGTTTTCCCCAGTGTTTTTTTTGCAAATTTTAAAAAAAATTTTTTTTTTCTAAAGTCATTCCCAAAAAATTTATTTTACACTGACAACAAAAGGGGAAAAAATGTTTGAACTTGTGACTTTCCCCAAGGGGTCCACACCCCCTCCATCCATTACACTTTGTACATTACAAATGAATTTTTATATGCAATTTATCTTAAACCCCCTTTAAATTTGACTTTTTTTAATTTTTTAAAAAATTAAATTTTTATTTTTTTTAAAGAACCCCCCCCAGACCTCTGCAAAAAAATCCTTCTCCCTTTGGGCCTCCCACTACACCCTCCCCCTCCCCTCCAATCCATCCTTAACTCTGCTGCCCGTCTATCCCCCCTCTCCTCCTACTCCCCTGCCTCTCCCTCTCTTCCAATCCCTTTCACTTTCCCTTTCCCCTTGCCCAGCGAAAACCCGTACAAAAAAACCCAACCATTGACCTACAAGGCCTCCCAAAGACCTTCCCCCCTCCATACATCCTGCCCTAATTTCAAAATAACCCCCTCACGCACTCCCCCCCTCCCTCTCGGACCGTTCTCCCTCTCCCCGTCCCCCCAACACCCCCCTCACACAACCGTCTCCCCAAAACTTCTCCCGTGCTTTTACCCCCACTTCTGGAACCTGCGCCCCCAACCCATTTAGGGACTCTCCATCCCCTTTCAACCACTTCAAACAACCTGAAAACCCTAATCCGGGAGGGTGGGTACATGGAGGGCAGGAAACAAAAGGGGAGCTAAAAGGTTAAAAAGTCAGAAAGAAGGGAAAAGGGGAAGAGTGTCAAGGGAGGCTAGCCCGATCGGTACCCCCAAAAAAATTTGCAAGGGTTTGGCAAAGAGGGGGGTAACACTTCGGGTTTTGACCCTAATTTGCTTAAAACGTGGTTTTTACAAATGCTGGTTTGGGGGTGGTGGGAATCCACTGGGCAAGGGCCACAAGGGACCAAAAGACAAAGTTTTAAAAGTAGGTGGAGTGTCCTTACAAACGATTTCAGGGGCTTAGGCCAAAAGCCCAGGGCAAGGAAACCTCCAAATTTAAAAATTTTTTGAAAAATTTCCGTTCCCCCACCCAAACCCACACCAGAAGGGGGAGCGGGAATTAGAGAAAGGGGAATAAGTGGCTCAAAAATTGGGGTAAGAAAAGGGAAATTTTGGGGTTTTTATGGAGAACTTGGGGTTTACTTCTTTTCCCTTTGGGTTTTCAAAAACTCTAAGCAGGAATGGGCTGCCCCCTTTAAAAGGGAAAGGGTTTCAGCTGTATTTTGGGGGAAAAAAAATGGCCAGGAAGTTGGGGAATATTTTTTTAAATAGGGGGTGGGGGGAGGGTAACTACACATATACAAGCAAGATAGGGGAAGGGAAAAAAGCTGGGAATTAGGAAAAAAATCAGGGGTGGAGTGGAGGGGGGGGGTTAGCAAAAAGATAAAAAGATCAGGGGTAAAAAAATAAAAAAATGAAAAAACCCCTAAATTTGGGACGCTGACCCCAAACCCCGGAGTCTGACCAAAAAAAATAAATGAACAAGGGAAATAATTTAAAAGCTGAAAAAAATTTTGACATAGTGGGGGATAACAGAACATTGGGGGAAAGAGAGCTTTTCACAGGGCGTTAAATTGCAGGGGTTTCAGTTTTAAATTTTTAAAAAGGAACGTAAAGACCGGAAAAAAGGGGGGGTGTCCCGTCCCCAATGTAAAAAACCGTCGAAAGCCAACACTTTTTGGGAAAAAATAAAGGGACAGGTATTTAACAGGGTGGAATCATTATTTGGGGAAAAAATACAAAGGGGGTTTAAAAATATAATACAAAAATTTGGGGGGCCCGCTATAAGGCCCCCAAATTATAACAGAAACCCAAAGGAAAATGGGAAATCCTCAGGGAAAAAATTAGGGGGGCGCCCAAAACAGAATGAGGGTAAAATTAAATTTTGGGGGGGACTTTTAAATAAACCCCGCCCCAATTTGGGGAAACTTTAAGCTTTTAGCTCTCATAAACTAAAAAAGGAAGGGGAGTGGAAGAGGGGGCTAAGAAGCTAAAGGGAAAAAAATAAAGTGTGTAAAAAAAAGATAAAGTAAGCAAAGCCGGAGACAGAAAAGACGTATCGCCAATTTGAAAGTTAAAAAATAACCCCCAAAAAATTTTTTTAAAAATATAAAAGTAAAAAGAATTAAAAAAAGAAAAATTTTTGGGCCCCTTTTAAAAATACTGAGGGGGAAACAGTGAAGGGCGATTGAAAAAAAAATCAAACGAATTTTTAAAAACTTTGTTTCTCGCCCTTATTTACCGAGGAGGGTGACCTTCCTTTTTGAACAGAAGAAGGGAAAAATTTCCCAAAATTTTAAAAATTTTTCTTGTCTAACCCAAGGGGAAAAAAGTTCACTCCCCCATTTGGAAAAATTAAAAAAAGACAAATCCCCAAATTTCCCAAAGGCATACACCCACGGTCCAAAGGGGGGGGTTAAAAATGATGTCATTTTTAGGGCCCCCAAATTTTTAAAAATTCCCTTTGGGCTGTCTAATAAACCCTGGTTAATTTTCCCCAAAAGGGAAAGGCGCCTGCAAAAAGTGTCCCAAAATTCAAAAAGGGGCAAAAAGTGATCCAGGGAAAATATAAAGGCCGGTAAGCTTAACCCCTGTTGGGAGGGAAAATGTTTTAAGGTTTTTCTCAAGATTTCTTTTCCTTGGGGTTTTTCTCACGAAAAAAAATGTATAACTCCTTTTCCCCATGGGTTTTCAAGAAAAGGGAAGAAACCGTCAGGGCTAATCCTCATCAGCTTCTATGAGGGAAATCAGTGCTAACTGGATCGGGGTGAGGGACTGGGGGTCATATAAACAGAAAAATTTTTTTAAAAGGCCCTTTTTATACGGTGCCACATAAAAGGTTTTGGGGGAAAAAAAATGAGTAAAGCCTTTTGGGCTGGGGAAAATGTGTTTCAATGGGGGTAAAGGGGAACTGGGTCACGATAGAAAAAAAAAGGGTTTTTAAAAACGTTAAAATACCAGAAATGGATCGCTGATAATAAGTGGGGGAAAACCCCAAGGGGGCAAATATTTTTGGGGCCCCAACCTCTCAAAAATTTTCAATTAAAGATCTTAAACAGGGAAACACGAAAAAAACGAACTTTTGCAACGAAACCAAACCCCGTAAAGTAATCAACACAAAAAAGGATAATAAGTTTTTTACAAAGGGATCTGGATAAGTTGGAGGGCCCGGGCAGGGAAATGGCAAATAGGTTTTAAAAACAGATAAATTTCAAGGGTTTTGAACAAAGGGAAGAGAAAACCCCTTTCATTTTTACCCTGTTTAAATGGAAAAAACACGGGTAAAAAATTTACATTGGGGGAAAGGGCTTTGGAAAAACCGGTGGAAAAGTAAAAATTTAAATTTTACAAACCTTTTCAGGCATCCCGCAACCAAAGCAAAAAAGGATCATGGGGGTGCATTTTAAAATGGACATAAAATTTCACAAGATAGAACATCATTTTTTCCCAAAAATTTTAAAAAATCCCCTGGGTTTAAACCCCAAAAAAAAGGGAAAATTGTGTTTCAATTTTTTGGGGACCAGTGCCCAGGAAAAACATTGTAAAAGCTTTTAAAAAGGAAAAAAGGGGGGCAACAAAAATAATAAAAGGGCTGGGTGACTACAATACCCAGAAAGATTAGCAAGATTAGGTTATTAGTTTAGAGAAAAGAACGGCTTCGGGGGGACACGATAAATATGTATAAATATAATTAAGGGTCAATATAGAGATCTCTCCCGAAGATTTATTTATACCCAGGACTGTATCTAGAACAAGGGGGCATCCTTTACGTCTTGAGGAACGAAAGTTTCTACATAAACATAGAAAGGGATTCTTTACTGTAAGAGCAGTGAGACTATGGAATTCTCTGCCAGAGGGACTTGTCATGGTGAATTCAATAACCGAGTTCAAAAAGGGTTTGGATGCATTTCTGGAGCGTAATAATATAACAAGTTATAGTGTCTAGGATTCAGGAGAGGGGTCATTGATCCAGGGATTTTTCTGATTGCCAGATTGGAGTCAGGAAGGAATTTTTCCCTATAATGAGGACAATTGGCTTCTACCTCATTGGGGGTTTTTGCCTTCCTCTGGATCAACACCTTAGCACAACAGGCTGAACTGGATGGACGTCTTGTCTTTTTTTAGCCTTACAAACTATGAAACTATGATGTTACCACTTTACTACAGTAAAGTTATCACTTAAACATGCGCCGTGTATGAGGGAGTCAGGAGTTGGAGGTTTGGGAAATTGAGGAGTCGGAGTCAGGGCTTTGGCTTGCCAACTCCACAGCCATGCATAAGATCTTCAAATTACTCTTCTAAATTTCTCACCGAAACCTCCTAATTTGGCTCACAGCTTGTTATGAACTGAATATGATGTGGAGGGTGGCGCCCCATTCACTTCTATGGGAGTTCCCAATATCGCTGAGTGAGTGTGCTCAGCTAGATTTGGATCTCTCACAGAAATGAATGGGGAAGACAGCTGCAAACGCCCCTTTTCTCAGATGTATAGTACTTACCTGAGAAGATGTTAAGGTCATATTAAATGAAGGTTTGTTTGCCCCTCCCAAACTTCTGAAACTCCCCCCCCTTAGAAATTTCCACGATTTAAAGGACTGGTCTAGGACCCACCCAGATGCTTTACATAAGCAATCAATATATGATCATGGGGGTGCTTGGGGGGAACAGAACACAGGCTCTACATTGTCTATCAAGGCCAGTGGTGTCAAACTCCGGCCGCAGGTTAAATCTGTCATCATACTGTTCTCACTCAGCCCCTCCACCCAGCATAGAGCAGAGAAGGGACCACCATGTGGCAGGAGAAACAACTCAGATGGTGACTAATAAGAGAGGAGCAACACAGGAAGAAACGGGGATCTGTGGCCTAAACACTTAACCCTTCCAGCTCCTTCTTAGCCCCAGCATCTCTGTAGGCAGCAGGGTACTCCAAACAGACACTGTGCAGCAGATAAGAAGCACTGTGAACATCACAGGACACTGAGTCAACTAACTGCGGTAAGTACAAACAATGTTGGCCCACAATTTTGTCCAGATTTTTTAAATTTGGCCCACTGTGTATTTGAGTTTGACACCCCTTGTCTAGGCGCAGGAGAATGTTTATGTGCGTTAGGCCATGTTCACACGGCTTATTTTGGGATGGATTTGGTCCCGTATTCCACGCCGTACTGCGCGAAATACGGGACCAAATCCGTCCCAATAATTACGGTAATCCACAGTTTTCATAGAGAACTATGGATTCCGTCTTTCCTCGCCGCTTGCGAAATACGGCGAGCGGGGAGAAAGTGACATGCACATTATCCCGGCGGGATACGCGCCGTGGATAATGAAGGTCTACACCAGGGCTGTGGAGTCGGCAAGCCAAAGCCCCGACTCCGACTCCTCAATTTCCCAAACCTCCTACTCCTGACTCCCTCATACACGGCGCATGTTTAAGTGATAATTTTACTGTAGTAAAATGGTAACATCCGGCTTTTTATCACTTTATGATACAGTAATCAGGCTATTTAGGTAGAACAGACACTGATGAGCAAAAGGGTAACAATGTTTTGATCTTTTGAATGTGTAGAAGAGACCTGGGATCAGATTTTGGTCAAGACATGCTTGAATCTGATCCAGAGCCCAGAAGGATTCAGGCAGACCTGAAAACCAAAGGTGGATTTCCCAAATACTAACAAAATAATAAAAATTAACATTTTGATTTTTAGGAGCAAAACAGTAACATGACAAGAATCTGCAGAACTAAGCAGATGCTAAATACTTGCAAGTCACATTTATGTATAAGATAGGTAAGATGACTGTATATAAAATTGCTCTTTGCACTGCATCAAACTAACTGGACCAACTTATTATATATTTTGGGAGTCGGAATCGGTCCATTTTATAACTACTCCGACTCCGACTGTTGCAAAATAGGCACCGACTCCGACTCCACAGCTCTGGTCTACACGGCAGCCGGCGTAATTGCAGGCGAAATCCGTGCCCGCAATTACGCCGGCAATAAGACGTGTGAACATAGCCTTACTGGGCCTGGTACTTTAGCTTACTCAGTTAACTCCAATTACTCTAATAGAATCAGCTAGGAATAGCACAGGAGCTTGTTTATTCAAATTAATCACAAGCTTTAACCCTTTACAATTTTACACTCTTGTGCACTACAGTTAATAAACCTCCTGCAATCATATCACAGGAACAGCTACGAATAGCAAAACTGATCTCAATCACTGCTATAGAACCACCCACTGAAGTCATCATGGATGAGCTGCAGTACCACTCACAGCCACACGCTCATGCATGGTGCTGTGTCTGGAAAAACAAAGCATGGGCAGCATGCTGATTTTGTTTTGATGATTGATAGAAGATCCATGTGAGGAGTGGTTACGGGCTCATTAAAGCTGCATTCACAATACATGTCACAAGGGATTATGGGAAAAGAGCTAGAAGCTCAAGCGCCCTCTATTGGATGTAAAAAATTCTCAATTTGCTTCTGAGTCTCTGGAATGCAAAAGGGATGTTAGCCAAGCCAGCAAAACTCATCTGCATGCAGCTATTTTGGGGTTTTGCCCCTCGACAATGCAGAGCAGAGTTTGCTGGCTGGCTGGCTGGGTGGGAGGCAATGAGTGGCTCAAAAAGGGGAATAGCAATCATTGGGGAAAGGCGCCATATAGGTGCGTGGGGATTTGTAGATTGCATTTTTGCACCCGCCTAAGCATCTGCATATCACAATACATGAACATTCTGGAAGTCTTCACTAATTCACACATGAAAACAGAGTAATCTGATTATTACCTGCAACATTTCCCTGGTGCGGACGAGTTCCTGCACTGTCACAAAATAGTCATAAAGATCTGCAAGGTCGCCAGAACATTCAATGTCACCCATGTCACCCAGAGTCTTGGTCAGGACCTTTATACGCTGTTCATTACTCTGTGGAATAAATACAGTAATCATCATCTACCTTGGTGCACCAGCTGCCGTGATACTACAACTCCCAGCATTCCGGGACATGCTTCTGGTCAGCCATAAAATCAACTTTGCAACCACAGTTTTAGATTTTTTTTAAGCTGTAACATCTTGTATTATGTAGTGAAAGTCCAATAATCTGGTATGATGCCGGGTGCACAATTTATACGAGGACTGCTAAAATTACTTTCATACTGCGTTTTGCCTTCCATCGGTGGTATCCACTGGGAGATTATATATATATATATATAATAATATTATATATATATATATATATATATATATGAGAGAGAGGGGAGGGAGAGAGAGTGAGGGAAGAGGGAGAGAGAGTGGAGAGAGAGGGAGATCTACCCAATGGATACTGTGAAAGGTTAATGGAAAGTAATAGAGCACACATAGAGGGCCTTATGTATGAAACTATCTAGCAGTAAGAAAGTCTTATAAACTGCTCTCAAAAGAGTAGCTCTGATTGTGTGTTATGGGCTCTAATTATTTTCTATGAGCTCTGATTGGTTGCTATGGGCTCTGATTGGTATGGGCTCGGATTGGTCGCAATGGGCTCTGATTGGTCGCTATGGCCTCTTATTGGTCGCTATGGGCTCTGATTGGTCGCTATGGGCTCTGATTGGGTGCTATGGGCTCTGATTGGGTGCTATGGGCTCTGATTGGGTGCTATGGGCTCTGATTGGGTGCTATGGGCTCTGATTGGGTGCTATGGGCTCTGATTGGGTGATATGGGCGCTGATGGGTTGCTATGGGCAACAAAGACAGTCTTACTGCTAGACAGTTATTCTACATAAGGCCCAGTCTCTTTTGGACTAGGTTTGCTCGATTGTCCGGCGGAATAAGCTCTACGTGCAGACACAGAAGCATCTTAGACCTTGATTTTATGTTTGGCACATACAGAGTATGTCGCACAGAAATAGAGCCAAAGTGCTGCAAAAGAGAGAATGTTTGCTCCGTTGTTTTTTATGGGCCTATTGCAGATCCGTTGGGGCACCTTTTTCCGATATCCAGATGTATACGACCAATGTAAGGCAAAGCACAGTGAGTAAATACCCATAGTCATAGGCTGGATTATTGGTATTTCTGGACTAATAGAGGTCAGATTAGTGAATGTTACTCTATATATATAATTCTCATAGGAGATAGCAGACGGCGTTAGACATTATGGGCGACATGTATGAGTTTTGCCGCACATTAGTAGTGTGGAATGCGCCTGAATCTATGAACCTGTTCTACTGCGGGTCATAGATTTAGCGCCTTCTAGATACAAAGCGACACTTCTGGCTCAGGTAAACCACTTTTAAAGTGCTCTACCTGTTCCAGCAGTAATGCGCCTGGAATTGCCGTAGTGAAGCTATAAATGTGTAGTTTCGTATGGTTCTAGTGTGATACGCCTACAAACCACCCACCCCCAATCTCAAGAACATGACAAAGTGCCGCTGGCGCTCTGTAATGCGCCAGAAATTTGAGTGCGCCTGCCCAAAAATAGAACCAGACTTCTGCCGCAACCCCATTCACACGTGTCGCCCTATATGTGCTCACCTTGCTATCTTTTTGAGTTCGTGCTTCAGCAAAACTCCTCTTCATCATATCTTCTACTCTCAAGGCCTCAACACGGGGGGAAATTTAGGACATGGAAATAAGTGAGACGGGAAAGGGGAAAGCAGCGAGTGGGCTTCCCCTGGACAGGAAGAAAACCAAAATTAGTATGAGGGGTGCAAATAGTTGTATTGTAAAAGACACAGATTAAAGAAAATCCTTCTTAGGCGCGTAAAAGATAAAAATTAGTGCTCAAGAAGTTGTGTCTAACTTGCATATGACAACTTGTGTTTAAAAGTGTTCTGAAAAAATGTAGCGTTTGGTTTGGGTATTGCCCACCATGTTACAGACTCAGAAGGGCGGCGCTGGCTGCTTTCCTCCTCATTCATTCCTATGAGAGTTTTAAATATAGCGGAGTGAGTGTGCGCAGCTACATTCAGAACGCCCATAGAAACGAAAGAGGAGGAAAGCAGCCAGTGCCGCCCTTCTCATTCTATAACATGGTGAGCTACTAGTCTAGCCATGAGCCAACCTTAACATGGAAGCGGCTTTGTAGGAACACCTCTTTAGCCTTGACTCAGAGACATTCCCACTTCTGCTCCTCCTCCCCTCTCGCAGCAAGCAGTCTCAGCAGCAAGCAGGTCCATCGCCCTCCTCCCCTATTCTAGTGTTACACCAGACATGTGTGAGAGGGACACATTTAGAACATTTACAGCATATTACAAAGTAGTATTGTCTTTGACCACTGCATTATCCTTTTGCTCCAATGATTTGTTTTACACACTCATTAGGTTGGAAACTTCACCTATTTTCAGCCTTTATCTGATGACATGACTATTGATTTTAAATAAAAAATCTATGAAAATCAAATTACCTGGCTTTATGATTATTAAGCCGTGCACAGCCACATTTCAGCTCTTGTTGGAGCCCGTTTCTGAGAGCTGAAATGTTGCTGTGCACGGCTTAATAAATCGCTTCTTTTGATCTTTGATATTGTTTGTGTGGACTGAACATCAAGGCCCACATTCACCTGCACCCTCTCTATTTTGGATTGTGCTGCCTTTTTAAAAAAGGTTTTCCACACCCCATGTTTTTCCCTATCTCCGTCATATCTCCACCTAGTATCATCCCTAGCTATCAAATTTCCAGTTCTATCCCCTAGCATCTACTATATCTAACCCAAGCTATCTATCTACCTCATATCTTCTCTAACTATCTATCATCTCATATCTATCATCTATCATCTACCCTATCTATTTACTACTATCAAACCCCATATCTATCTATCTATCTATCTATCATCATCTCATATCTAATTTTTTTCTATCATCTCATAACATTTATCTATCCCATATCTATCTATCTATCTACACTATCTCATATCTTCCCATCACTATCTATCCCCTACTTCTATCTATCTATCTATCTATCTACTTCCTTCCTATCTATCTATCTATCTATCCCATAACTATCATTCTATCTATCATCCCATTCTTCTATCTATCTATCATCTATCTATCTATCTATCCCCAAAACTATCTACTATCCATGTATCTTCTATCCATATCTATGTATCTATCCCATATCTATCATCCCAATCTACTTCTACTATCCCCAAACACATCATCATCCCATAAACTAACTATCATCTACTATCTATCACTATCCCATACCCTTTTTCTATCTAAACCCATATCTATCTATCCCAAATTTTACCCAATATCCCTTTTTTATCAAACCCATAAACTAACTTTTCCAAACTTATCTATCTTCCCAATCTAAAACCCCAAAACTATCTACTATCTATCCCATATCTTATTCTATCTTTAATTCCCATATAAAACTATCATCTATCTATCTATCTATCTATCTATCTATCAACCATATCTATCATCTATCTATCTACTATCCCCTATCTTACTACAACCCATACTATCTTCTATCTATCATCATCATCTAACTATCCCATACTATCTATCTATCTATCTAACCCATATCATCTATCTATCATCTACTATCATCTACTATCTTCTATCCCCTATCTACTATCTATCTTCCCAATCTATCTACTTCTATCCCATACTATCTATCCCCTATCTATCTACACTATCTTCCCATATCTACCTACCCATACTAAACATCTATCTACAATCCCATATCTATCTATCTATCCCCTCTATCATCTATCCCCAACTATCTATCTATCATCCCATATCTATCTATCCCATATTATCTATCTATCTATCAACCCCTATCATCTATCTATCTCATATCTATCTACTTCTATCCCATATCTATCTACATCTATCCATCTATCTATCTATCCCATATTTACCATCCCATATCTATCCACCCATATCTACCACCCCTATCTATCTATCCCAATCTATCTATCCCATATCTATCTATCCCATTCTATCTATCTATCCCCATATCTATCATCCCATATCTATCTATCTATCCCATATCTATCTATTTTATCCCATACTTCTATCTATCCCCCTTCTATCACTATTCCATATCATCTATCTATCTATCCCCCTACCTCATACATCTATCATCTACCCCCTCATATCTACATCTACTACCTACCTCATATCTATCTATCTACTATCTATCTATCTTCTCATATCTATTTATCATCTATCTATCTCCTCATTCTATCTATCTATCATCTATCTCATATCATTTATCATCTATCTACTCATATCTTTTTATCATCCCATATCATCTTCATCACTATCTATTATCTATCCCATACTATCTATCTCAACTATTTTCTACCCATATCTATCTACTATCTATCTATCTATCTACCCATATTATCACCCATATCATCATCTATCTATCTATCCCATATCTATCTATCATCCCAATCTATCTATCCCATATTATCTATCTATTACTTCCCATATCTATCATTATCTTCTATCTATCCCATATCAACATCTATCTTTCTATCCCATATCCATCTATCTATCCCATATCCATCTATCTCTCCCCTATCTATCTATCTATCCCCTATCTATCTATCTATCTATCTATCTATCCCCTATCTATCTATCAATCCCCTATCTATCTATTTCTATCTTTCCCTCTTCATCCCCTATCTATCTATCTATCCCATATCTATCTATCTACTATCCTATCTATTATCTATCTAACCCATATCTATCTTCTAACCCTATCTATCTACTACTATTATCTATTAAAACTATCTATCTATCTATCTAAACTATCTACATCAATCCCCTATCTATCATCTATCCATCCCATAAAATTTTCATCCCAATCTACCATCCCATATCTATCCATCCCATACTATCCCCTCCCTACTACATCCCATATCATCTATCCCATATCTATCTATCCCAAATTTCTACCCTATTTCTATCCCTATCATTTCCTATCCTTTAATCCCAATCTTCAACTATCCCATATCTTCTATCTACCCATATCTACTATCTTCCCCATTATATCTTTATCCCCATCCCATTTCAATCCCAATCTATCTATCTATCTATCAAACCCAATCTTCACATCTACCCCCCATCTATCTACCATATCTACTACCCATATCTTCTACCATCCCATACTATTAACCATCCCCCTATCTACTACCCATATCTATCATCCCCTATCCCCATCCCATACTATCCACCCCAAACTATCTACCCATATCACATCTATCCCATATCTTCCATCCATATCTATCCATTTCCCCTATCATCTATCCCATATCACCTATCCCATTCATCTATCTATCTATCAAACTATCTATCCCCTATCTACTATCTATCATCTATCCCAATCTATCATCTATCTCATCTACATCCCATATCTACTATCTATCTATCTACTATCTATCTATCCCCTATCTACTACCCATATTATCTTCACCCAATCTATCTATCTATCTCTATCATCTTCCCCCTATCTATCTATCTATCCCCTACTACTATCCCCTATTATCTACTATCTATCATCATCTAACCCTATCACATCTATCAAAACTATCCCAAATCTATCTATCTATCTATCTATCTATCCCAATCTATCTATCTACTATCCCATATCTATCTATCTATCTATCTATCCATATCATCTATCTTATCTATCTATCCCATATCTATCTACCTTTTTCTATCCCCAAAAACTATCTATCTATCTATCTACCCCTAATTTCTATCATCTATCTATCCCATACATCATCTTCTATCTATCTATCTATTTTCCCATATCTTCTATCTACCCCCCCCCTATCTATCATCTATCTAAACTACTACTATCATCCATCCATCTATCAAACTATCTATCTATCTTTCAACAAACTATCTATCCATCCATCTATCTATCTATTATCATCTATCTATCCATATCTATCTATCTATCCATATCTATCTATCATCCCCAAACTACATCTTTATCCCATACATCTATCTATCCCATATCTATTATTATCCCTTTTCTACCCCAAAATCTATCCATCCCATATCTAACTATCCCCTATCTATCTATCCCCTATCATCTACCCCTTCTATCTATCCCATTTTATAATCTATCTAACCCCTATCTATCTACCCATATCATCTATCCCATATCTATCTACATCCCATATCTATCTATCTATCTATCTATCTACTTCTATCTATCCATATCATCTCACATCCACACTCTCTATCTCACACCTCTTCTCACACTCTCTATTCACATCTCACCTCCTCTACTCCATCATCTCTCTATCTCACATCCTCTATCTCACATCTCTCAACTATCTCACATCCCTATCAAACTACATTTCTCACATCTATCTATCACTATCTATCATCTATCTATCCCCACAGCTTCATCTATCTCACATCTACTATCTATCTATCTCAAACCCCCTATCTTTTCCCTCTACATCTACACCATCTCACATCCAACTACCATCTACTCTATCTATCCATCTCACATCTATCCATCTATCTCTCATCTATCCATCTATCTCTCATCTATCCATCTATCTCTCATCTATCCATCTATCTCACATCTATCTATCCTCATCATCCATCATCTCACACTATCCACTATCTCTCATCATTCCCTCTATCTCACATCTCCTATCCACATTTTTCTCTATCCACATCTCCTATCTCACATCTCTCTAACTCACACTCTCTATCTCACTCTCTCTATCTCACTCTCTCTATCTCACTATCTCTCTATCTCCTCTCTCTATCCACATCTTCTATCTCACTCTCTCATCTCACACTCTCTATTCACACTCTCTATCTCACATCTCTCATCTCACACTCCTATCTCACATCTCTCTATCTCACCTCCATCTCCTCCCCATCTCACATCTCTCTATCTCACATCTCTCTATCTCACATCTCTCTATCTCACATCTCTCTATCTCACATCTCTCTATCTCACATCTCTCTATCTCACATCTCTCTATCTCACATCTCTCTATCTCACATCTCTCTATCTCACATCTCTCTATCTCACATCTCTCTATCTCACATCTCTCTATCTCACATCTCACATCTCTCTATCTCACATCTCTCTATCTCACATCTCTCTATCTCACATCTCTCTATCTCACATCTCTCTATCTCACATCTATCTATCTCACATCTATCTATCTATCTATCTATCTCACATCTATCTATCTCTCTCACATCTATCTATCTCTCTCACATCTATCTATCTATCTATCTATCTATCCCATATCTATCTATCTATCTAATATCTTTTTTCCAATGTCTCACATTCTTATCGGATATCTTTCTAATGTCTTTCATAAATAAATCCTCCTCCTGCCATCCCACCATCATCATCCTGTGCAGGTCACTCATCTCGGGCACATCTGATTTACACAATATTATCACCATTCCCGATTTTCCAACCTCTCGTCCACACGTCCGGGCCATCGAATATATTCTCCTGTAGGAGGAAGCATTGGCGGTCACTGTACTACTCCTAAAGAAAAAAATCCCAGAGCTCCACTCCTCATCTACCTCAGTGATTGATACGATGCGTGGATGTAACCTACCAGGAGTCAGGTCTCTGAAGTTGGAACCATCATGTTTTCTGATTGAATCAAACACCACGGTGCGAGCGGGCATGTTAACCCCCATAGCAAAAGTCTCTGTAGCAAACAGGATCTACGAAGCACAAACAGAAAGCGTCATCCTGCAAGCAAATCCTAGAAATGATCAAATCCATACTGGTCCTCTGCTATGGTCCTCTGCTAAAGTTATGAAGAACTTAAACTGGGTATTTCATTTTTCCCTTTTTTTTTTCAGGGGTCCCCCCCAAACAACCCGAAAAACTGCCCAATCGCTGCTCTCGGAGCTGGCTTGGACTGACACTCAGGGCACCATGAGTGTGTCTGGGTTGCTTTTCAAGTAGAAAAGCAGAGAAAGAATGGCAAAAAGAGGCAGATTGCAAGAGTCATCCACTGGTGGGCCCCAGGAATCACCTCCACTGGTGGCCCCAGGGAAACACCCCCCACTGGGGCCCCCCGGGAACAACTCCACTGGTGGGGCCCCCCAAAACAACCCCTGGTGGGCCCCAGGGAAACACCCCACTGGGAAGGCCAAGAACAACTTCACTGGTAGACCCCCCAAAAAACAACTTCACGGTAACCCCAAAAAATCAACTTACTGGGAGACCCCAAAAAAACAACTTACTTGAAGACCCCAAAAAACAACTTCACGGAGACCCCAAGAATCAACTTCACTGGCAGACCCCAAAAATCAACTTTACTGGGAACCCAAGAAAAACTTCACGGAGACCCCAAGAAAACAATTCACTGGGGGGCCCCCAAGAATCAATTTTATGGTGGGCCCCCAAGAATCAACTCCACTGGTGGCCCCCCAAATATCAACTCCCGGGGGGCCCCAAAAATCAATTCATGGTAGACCCCAAGAATCAACTTCCTGTGACCCCAAGAATCAAAATTCACTGGGAGACCCCCCGAATCAACTTTACTGGGGCCCCAAATTTAACTTTATGGGGCCCCAAGAATCAACCCACTGGTGGCCCCCCCAAGTATCAACTCCACTGGTGGGCCCCCCAAAAATCAAATCCCCCTGGGGCCCCCCAAAAATCAACTTCACTTAGACCCCAAAATAAAATTCCTGGGAGACCCCAAGAATCAACTTCACGGAGACCCCAAGAATCAATTCCCTGGTGGACCCCCAAAAATCAACTTCACTGGTAGACCCCAAGAATCAAATCCCCTGGGGGCCCCCCAAATATCAACTCCACTGGTGGCCCCCAAGGGGAACTCCATTGGCCCCCAATTTCAACCCACTGGTGGCCCCCCAAGTACAACTCCACTATGGCCCCCCCAAATTCAAACCCCTGTGGCCCCCAGATCAACCCACTGGTGGGCCCCCAAATAACAACTCCCCTGGTGGCCCCCAAAAATCAACTAAACGGGGCCCCAAGTAATTAACGACACTTTTTGGGGGTCCAAATATCCCCTCATTGGGGAGGGCCCCCAATAACCCACCCCCAAAAGTCTCTCCACCGGTGGGCCCCAAGAATCAACTGTACTGGTGGAGCCCAAGAATCAGTTTTTACTAAGGGGGGCCCAAAAATCTCTCCCCTATGGGCTCCCGGGGGCCCGTTTTAAAAAAAATCCCATGTTTCAGAGTTTTTAGGGACTCTGTATAAAAATGTGAATGCTAACTCCTAGTTATTAATTTATTTAGACAATACCAGGAGGAATAACAGAGAAACAATACAATTTGCTTTATAAGGATTGCAAGTATTTTCTAAAATTAGACAAGTCAGGAGAGCTACTATTCCTTCCTTAAAAGGGTTCGGCCATCTCCGTTCTCTGAACCGGCCTCGGAGAACGGGGAGATGGCCGCACTTGCACAGTTCTCCCCATTCATTTCTCTGGACATTTCAAATACAGCTGGGCATATTCGGAACTCCCATAGACATGAATGAGGGAGAGCAGCTGCTAAAACAGCCATCTCCCTGTTCACCAAGGCCGGCTGGAAGCAAGCGACGAGCCGGCCTCAGGGACGACTGAATCGGTTTCAGATCACTGCATCAGATATTGATCCTCGAGTATGCAAGGACCCACCACTGACCTTGACGAGTCCACGGCTGAACAACATCTCCACCACTTCCTTCAGGATGGGCAGGATGCCACTATGATGGATCCCAATCCCTCTCTTCAAGAGGTCCAGCATATGTAATACCTGCAAACATCAAATACGTATTTAGGCTATGTCTATAGAGCAAATGTTAAAATGCCGTCCAAAATCCAACGCTATTTTAACACCACTGGACCGTGGTTTTTGGTGTGGGTTTTCAGATTTCCCACAAGCCCAGTACATTGACTGTACAGGAACCCGACGGGAATCCACCAGAAGATAGAATATGTTGTACCTTCCAGCAGAGGGTTGGAGGTTTAGAAATCTCACAGTAGAAAATCCGCGCTGTGTAGACTACATCTCGGATTTTCTATTGAAGTCTATGGGCACAGGGTTATAGTTGGATTTTTGCAGTCTCTAAATACTGAATCTGCTTAACTCCTTAACGCTGGGGGCTATTTTTTTTTCTCATGTTCGTTTTTCCCAGAGCCATAGCTTTTTTATTTTTCTACCTACATAGACATATGATTGCTTTTATTTTGAGAGACAAGATGTACTTTCTAATGGTGTCATTCACCATACTATACAATATTCTGGGAAACCGCCAAAAAATTCTAAGTGGTGCTAATTTTTTTATTTTTTTTTTACTTTAAAAAGGTTTTGCCACGATGTAATGTTGACGTGGGATCCTCCAAAATGGGTATTTAATCACTTTTCTAAATATATGTCATTAAAAAAAGTGAAGCCTCTGAGAGCTGCAGTCTGACTAAGATGCCCTAAGTTTCCTGAGAGTTTGCATTAGACACGACCAGGAGCTGATCTGGCTGCGCTTGCGTTCTTTGCACTTCTTATCTGATGGCAGGGAACAGGAACGAGTTTTGAAGGGACTGGGGAGAAAGATCCTGTATCTTTTGTATAGAGAATCCACTGGTTGTAATATAATTATTTGAGTAAACATGCAGACGCTCCCTAGCTCTCTGCTCACCCCCTCCCTCTCCTCCTGCAGCCGTTCGTTCGTGAAGGAATGAAAGAAGGCTGCTGCTGAGCTAATCTTCTTTCCTGAGCAAAAAGAGGGAGAAATAAAACTAATAGCTTGTGCAAATACAGTTTTACCTGTGGATTTAGCCAATGTTTGTCAACTAACAGATTGAGTTTTCAGGAAGGCATGGGAGGTTGGAAACGATGAATCAAGAGGGATTGACTTGTTTTTTTAAAACACAGAAACACAACGCCCCTTTTTTAAGGACTCAAGAGGGGAGTATCAGCTGTTTGGTAAGGAAACTCACTTCTTGGTAAAACCCCTTTAACTTTGAGCCCTTCTAGGGTACTACACAACTAGGGGACGCGATCGTTTATACAGACTAATGCATTAGGGTGTACAAAGATGGCGGTTTTACTACTTCCTGCCTGGGGCCGGAGGCAGCAAAATTGAAAACACGGCGGCGATGGAAGCCACAAGGCTTCCAGCTGCCATGTTCACCGATTTGTACACAGCGATCCCAGCGAAGAACGGTGTACCGCCTCTCACTGATTTAGACACCGCGGCGTCTAAGAGGTTAAACAGCGCGGGATGGCACCATTCCGCGCTGTAACCACCGAGCTAACACCCCGTGGTTATGTAGCCTATCTCACCACAAAGCTCCGTACCGGCATTAGGACGTAAACTTACATCCAATGTTGGTAAGGGGTTAAAAATCAGACTGTAATCCTGTGTAGACATGGCCATAGATTCATGGCATGATGCAGATTTCTCACTAGGCATGCTGGGAGTTCTAGTACATCAATTGTGAGGCAGCAGGAAACCATAGAAGTCTGACAAGACGTAAGTCGGTACAAACCTGGGGAAGCTGGCGATCGCCCCCGCGCAGCCGGCTCAGGCATTTGTTGTAGTATGTCTGGATTTCGCTCCTTTCAGACGCCGTACACAAGTCCACGGTGGTCAGAGCTCCGGCGTTCTGCTCACACCGAGAACGGGAGAATGTGAACACCACAACCGGGAGAGCGTCCCTCTGCCGTAGAGACTGAATGAGAGACAGCCAGGTGCCCTTATCCTGCAGAGACAGACGTGAGCGTTACTCCTTCATCAGGCTCCACCACTATGTGATAATATAGATATATTACGTCACTTACATGTCCGGCTCCACCTCCATGTGGGTGTTTGGCTCCAAATGTCTGTGAGTACTTAGAGGACCGCTCTTTCTTTGCTTCAACTGCTGCATAATATCTGTACAGAGGCGAAAAGGTTATAATTACAATGTGGATTATGGCAGAGCCCAAAATACAGTTTGATTATAAACAGAGGAACCGGCTGAACGCCTACTGAGAATACAAGCACCATGTCACTGCACTCTGTCACTATGTGCTAACATCTCCTACAAGAAGCTGAATTGTTTTTGAGTTCATTGGAAGCTCTGTACCTATAGAGCTCCTAAGCGCTCGCTATTGGTGGCTGTAGATAGGCTGAATCTTCACTTCATGCTTAAAGGGGTTTTGCCACGAGGTAATGTTGACGTGGGATCCTTCAAAATGTGCATTTAATCACTTTTCTAAATTTATGTCATTACAAAAAGTGAAGCCCGTAATAGCTACAGCATTCCTCAGTCCCTCTTAGTTTCCTGAAAGTTTACATAAGACACGACCAGGACATTGACAGGCGCTGATCTGGCCGGGCTTGCGTGTTTGTACTTCTTATCTGATGACAGTGAACATGAAGGAGCTTGCAAGGGGCTGAAAAGAAAGTGCAATGTATGAGGCTGTCTGCTGTATAGAGAATCCACTGTTGTAATGTTATTATTTGAGTAGACTTTAGAGACGCTCCCTGCATCCTAGCTCTCTGCTCACCTCCCTCCCTCTCACACTTGCAGCGGTTCATGACTCAGCATGCTTTATTTATATTCTCTCCTGAGCAGATAAGAGGTAAGGAACTCACTTTGTGGCAAAACCCCTTTAATATCTAAACGAAAGGAAACACGATTTGGAGCTTGATTCTAAGACCTATTTGAAGACCTTTTCTAAATACATTATTCAATAGATTTTACTTTAGTCATGAGATTAAAACACATTTTATGTGCTCTGGGTGCATACAGGCTTGAAGTTAAGGGTTACTGTTGTGTTTTAGTCCAAACTAAAGCAAACAAAATTTTGCCAGGCCGTCGTCATAACCAACAACCATGATCGGCCTGCAAGTCCATCTAGCAAAATGAGGTGTAGTATTCATCAGGTATGGACCTCATTTTGCCAGTCGGACTAGCAGGCTGATCGGTCACCAGATATCATGGCATGCCAGAAAAATTCATCTTGCTTTGGGTCGAATCCAAAGTGCAACACTATTAAGAATGGGCATCATGTTGGCTCAGTGGGTAGCACAGTGCAGCACGGTGAATCAGTGGTGAACACGGTGCAGCCCGATGGCTCAGTGTTTAGCACGGTGCAGCACAGGGGCTTAGTGGTTAACAGAATGCAGTGCGATGGCTCAGTGGTTAGCATGGTGGCTCAGTGGTTAGCACAGTGCAGCACGATGGCTTAGTGGTTAACACAGTGCAGCGCGATGGCTCAGCGGTTAGCATGGTGCAACATGGTGGCTCAGTGGTTAGCATGGTGGCTCAGTGGTTATTATGGTGCAACATGGTGGCTCAGTGGATAGCACTATCACATTGCAGTGCTGGGGCCTGGGTTCATATCCCACCAAGGACAAAATCTGCATCTATCCTGTATTCTTTTCCCGTGTTTGTGCTATTTAACTCTGTGTACTCCGGTTACCCCCACACAGATAGGTGTATCTTGAATTTAGATTGTGAGTTCCATTGTAGAGGGTGACCAATAGGAATACTGACAATCTCTGTACAGCGCTGTGTTATATAATGACGCTATAGAAATGCTTAAAATAAATAAACATGTAAACAAATAAT
Organism: Phyllomedusa bahiana; assembly: GCA_025379985.1. Taxonomy (NCBI): domain Eukaryota; kingdom Metazoa; phylum Chordata; class Amphibia; order Anura; family Hylidae; genus Phyllomedusa; species Phyllomedusa bahiana. Next base: position 29,781 of record JAODAL010031704.1, read on the forward strand.
TGAGGATCTCACCCCTTGGTTTGGAAGACACCCGCAGCATCCTGCAACAGAAAAAACTGATTCTGTGTCTTCTGACTGTTTCCCGTGTACAGATAATGCTCTAGCGGCACCGGCCTCTTCGTCGTACTGATGACGAAAATCTTCCTCTTCTTAATCCTCCTGCCGGGTGACATTACAGAGGAGGATGAAAAATGAACCATAAATAATAAAAACTTCATTAAATTGTAGTGATCAGTATCTACCATGGAGAACATTGCTAAACTTCTTCTATGACGCCTTTCAGCGCTTTGATCCAATGTCTCTGAATTATCTTGACCCCCTACACAATTGCTTGGCTACAACCACAAACACCAGCCACCCTAAAAGGGTGATCACCCAGGTTTCCAGAGACACAAATCTCAACAATGCAGAATTACAGAACTTTGAGGGGGGTCTGGAAAGCTGGTCACCCACATAGGTAACATAACGACGTACACACAAGAGGCGACATGTATGATTTTTGGCTTAGACGCCAATTTTTCTGTGCATAAGAATAGTGTAAAATGTGCCTGAATTTATTAGCCTGTTTTACATAAATCAGGCGCACTCTAGCGCTAAGACGACACTTCTGGCTCAAGTAAACCACTTCGAAAGTGCTCTACCTATTCCAGCAGTAATGTGCCTGGAATTGGCGCACTGAAGCTATAAATCTATTGCTTCGTATGGTTCAATTGCGCCCCGCCTCCCGCACACCCCCCAAAATCAGGTGCATTATAAAGTACTGCTTGCACTTTGTAATGTGCCTAATATTGGCATGCGGGCAAAAGAAAAATATAGCGAGTGTGGCTGTGCTAGATCTCGGGCTGAAAGACGCCAGACTTCGTTCATGTTGTCCAAGGTAACTATTGGTAAAACACTGTCTGAATAAGCTGTTGAGTATGAACATGAGTGATATCAGTGTAAGGCCCTGTTCACACGACGGATTTGGCCGTGGTTATGGCGTCTACTTTAATAACATGGTTTCCTATTGGAAACCGCGTTGATATTCACACGCCGCAGGTTTGGCCCGCACGTGTGAAGAACTCTCCTGTCAATTCCTGACAGGGAGTTCTCTGCGCGGCGGTCGCGCGGTGCTGCCGCGGGTGGTGCGCGGCTGGGACGTGGCTCGCGCCGTGGTTTGTCCCCTGCTATTAATTTGCATAGGGGCAAACCCTCGACGCAAGCCGCGCCCCTAATCAAGTTCCTCCCACGAAGAGACCACGCCCACCTCCCGCGCCGCAAACCCGCGTCGCAAGATGCGAGTTTGCGGCGCGGTTTGACGCCTTCAGCCCTGCTGCCTTCAGCACGGTGCAGCTCCCTGCAGTCGTCACTTCTGCCATCTCCTTTCTGCAGCCGTGGGCTGTTCCACAAGACTTATCTTCTACATAGCCTGTGCAGGCTACCTCTGTTTATTTCAAGGATCCTCCCTGTTTTAAATTTTTTCACAGAAGCAAAACTTAACTATAACAAAGCTATATAAATTTGGTATCAGCTAAATCGTATCAACCCGCAGAATACACATAGGGCGATATGTATGAACGGGGCTGCGCCAGAAGTCTGGCATCTTTTCAGCCCGAGATCTAGCGCAGCCCCATTTGCTATACTTTTAAAACTCCCGCACTCCAATATCAGGCACATTACAGGGTGCTTGCGGCACTTTGTAATGCGCCTGATTTTGGGGAGTGTGCAGGAGGTGGGGAGCACTACAACCATATGATTCTGCACACTTATAGCTTCAGTAAGGCAAATCCAGGCACATTACTGCTAGAACAGGCGAGCCCTTTCAAAGAGGTTTACCTGAGCCAGAAATGTCGTTTCCGTGCTAGAATGGGTCTGATTTATGACCCGCTGTAGAGCAGGTTCATAGATTCAGGCGCCTTCTACACTATTGTAATTCACATAAAAAGTGACGTTTAAGCAGCAAAAACCATACATGTCGCCCATAATCTTTATTTTGCTTGATAAACTCAACCCCCACTCCAATAAAAATCCGCAATTGTATTTTTCCATTTCCACCCCATAAAGATCATCGCCCCAATACATTATATAATGCATAACATTGTACCATTAAAAAAACCGACAGAAGCACAAAAAGGAATCTTCAGCTCACCTGTGTGGGATGATCAATAGTTGCACGGATTAGAGGATTGTGGAGCCTGATTTCCTCCGTGAACCAGTAGACATTGAAAAAAATTTTTGTGAAAAATCCAGCAGCTTAGAGATATGCCCAAAATGTTGAAAATGGTATAAAAATAACAGCTTTATTAAAGATCCATTAAAATTTCAAATAAGTATAAGCATGACGGTAGGCAAACACACCGACGCGTTTCGAGATACAACTCTCTTAGTCTTGGTGTAGACTCCAAGACTAAGAGAGTTGTATCTCGAAACGCGTCGGTGTGTTTGCCTACCGTCATGCTTATACTTATTTGAAATTTTAATGGATCTTTAATAAAGCTGTTATTTTTATACTATTTTCAACATTTTGGGCATATCTTTAAGTTGCTGGATTTTTCACAAAAATTAAAAAACAGACAACTTATCCTGCAAAAAACAAGCCCTGACATGGATACATTGAGAGAAAAATAAAAATGTTATGGTTCTTGGAATATGAGCAGGTAAAAAAAATGGAAATGAAACACCGAAAATGGCTTGGGCACTAAAGGGTTAAGTACTTTATAGACAGAGGAAGTTAAAGCTAATGTGTGGTGTCCATACAGCATTATACTGTATAAGATGACCAAAATTACAATATGTAAATTAGTGGGTGAAATAAAATAAGGACTCACCCAATCCAGTCTGCAAACTCCACAGTGTTGGGGACGGTGGCGCTCAGCAGGATGATATTCACGTGATCCGGTAGCATTATAAGAACCTCTTCCCATACAACACCGCGCTGGGAGGGCCATAGAGACGGGGTTAATAACGCTGTGAATGATACTCACCTCCGTACGATTACTACACTGGACACCTACCTCTGCGTCATTAATATAATGAACCTCGTCAAAGATGACCCATTCCAGATCCCGGATGACATCGGAGCCATTGTACAGCATTGACCTGGGTAGATGACAGAGAGAGGCTGAGCTCTGTGATATATAGGGTTATATGATAGAGGAGAGAAGCTGAGCTCTGTGATATATAGGGTTATATGGTAGAGGAGAGAAGCTGAGCTCTGTGATATATAGGGTTATATGATAGAGGGAAGGAGCTGAGCTCTGGGATATATAGGGTTATATGATAGAGGCGAGGAGCTGAGCACTGTGATATATAGGGTTATATGATAGAGTGAGAGAAGCTGAGCTCTGTGATATATAGGTTATATGATAGAGGGAGAGCAGCTGAGCTCTGTGATATATAGAGTTATATGACAGTGGAGAGGAGCTGAGCTCTGTGATGTATAGGGTTATATGATAGGGGCGAGGAGCTGAGCTCTCTGATATATAGGGTTATATGATAGAGGGAGAGACAATGAGCTCTGTGATATATAGAGTTATATGACAGAGGAGAGACGCTGAGCTCTGTGATATATAGGGTTATATGATAGAGGGAGAGAAGCTGAGCTCTGTGATTATAAGGGTTATATGATAGAGGAGAGGAGCTGAGCTCTGTGATATATAGGGTTATATGATAGAGGGAGAGAAGCTGAGCTCTGTGATATATAGGGTTATATGATAGAGGAGAGGAGCTGAGCACTGTGATATATAGGGTTATATGATAGAGGAGAGAAGCTGAGCTCTGTGATATATAGGGTTATATGATAGAGGAGAGAAGCTGAGCTCTGTGCTATATAGAGTTATATGATAGAGGAGAGAGAAGAGCTCTGTGATATTTAGGGTTATATGATAGAGGAGAGAAGCTGAGCTCTGTGATATATAGGGTTTTATGATAGAGGAGCTGAGCTCTGTGATATATAGGGTTATATGATAGAGGAGAGAAGCTGAGCTCTGTGATATATAGTTATATATCAGAGAGGAGAAGCTGTGAGCTCTGTGATATATAGGGTTATATGATAGAGGTAGACAAGCTGAGCTCTGTGATATATAGGGTTATATGATAGAGGAGAGGAGCTGAGCTCTGTGATATATAGGTTATATGATAGAGGGAGAGAAGCTGAGCTCTGTGATATATAGGGTTATATGATTTGGAGCAGAATTTCTGAGTAAAAACCAGAGAAATTCTGACAGGACTCTTTAGGAAACAGTGAGAGTCCTACTTACTCCAACCACCTTCACTGACTGATAGCTTTTCCTGGATCAGTGGTAGCATTATAGTTTATTGATTATCTTAGCACCTGCACTTTATTTGTTCATATTTAAATTATAATATGACACTGGAGACTACAATCAATATTAAGGGGAGGAGGGCAGGCGCCTTCTTAATTGGTGTATTGTTTTTATGATATAACTATAAAATATGATTTTGTAAGTTTATATTTCAGTGGTCATGCTACTTTTTTAGGTGGGTCTGCAGTGTGTGTACAGAGCAAACTGTCAATTATTATTATTTATTTTAAAGCGCCATTGATTCCAGGGCGCTGTACATTCAAGGGGGTTACATACATTACATAAGTCAAACGAGTACAGTGATAAGGGATAATGACAATGTCAATCCCTTTATGTGGGTGGAGTAAGCAGTAATTTCACTTTCTCTTTTAAGATTTGTTCTGCTTTTTACTTCTGCTTCAAATTATATAAACCCAGTGTAAACATCGCAGAGCTCAGCTTATCTGACTATTTCACATCCTGCTCTCATAAAAAATAGCAAAAACCCCCTAACAGGTATGCAACTCTCTAAATACATTGCATCCTTCAGAGCTGTAATCACTATTCTGAGTCCTTAAGAGATGACAGCAGAAACAGATGACAGAGATACAGTGGGATATACCTTAATATCTCCGTAGTCATGATAAGGCACGATGCACCAGTATACAGCTGGACATCTCCAGTGATCAGACCGACATCTCCAAATGTGATCTTGAAATCCCTGAATTTCTGATTGGACAAAGCCTTGATGGGAGAGGTGTATATCGTTCTAAGGAAGAAGATGTGTGAGCACAGTTATGGAGGATAGGCCAGATATTGTTAGGGTATGTTCAACCGGCATAATTGCAGGGCGTCATTACGCCCCGCAATTTTCCTGGGATTTCGGGAGCTCGCGTGAAATCTGTGCATTACCGTAATGACTGGGACGTACGTCGCCCCGTATTGAGCGCAGTACGCCGCGAAATCTGTCCCAATTTAAGCCGTGTGAACATACCCTTAGGCTGTACAGTCACACATCTGCAGAAGACACATTGCATACAACACGCACCTGGTCATGTGCTTGAGCGATAATGCTATAGCGTACTCGGCCACCACGGTCTTCCCTGCAGACGTGTGAGCAGCAATGAAGACTGAGGAGCCGGCCTCCAGGCACTGGACGGCCTTCTTCTGAAAGGTGTCCAGCTCAAACGGATGCTGCAATGACAGTCACGTTGTACCATAGTGTTATAGCCCAATTCAGCTTCACCTCTGAATATTGAGAAGGTCTGAAACCTTATTTAGTACTAGAACATAGAAGCTGTCTGTAACCACAGCTCATAGCACAACACCCAGGAAATGGATTCCTACCTTGAATGCCAGCTCTGGGATGCGCTTATAGAAATCATCCACAGGGGAATGACTGTCCAGGGGGATGGCCCACTGCTCCTGGGGGGCGTCCGGGGCAGGCGAGAGTGGTGGAGGAGGCGCCATGCTAGAGACAGTCTGAGAGAAAGTAAGAGTGGTCAAAAGCACTGGCAATAATCCCCATAATCAGAGCATCGGTCTATCGAGCGCCCATCACCGACTATATAACAACTGATCTTATATCTATCCATCATCCAATATCCATTCATCATTCACCCATGCAATATCCATCCATCTATCCAATATCCATCCATCTAATATCCATCTAACATTCACCCATCTAATATCTATCCAATATCCATTTAATATTCATCCATCCAATATCTATCCATTATCCATCCCTCTAATATCTATCCAATATCCATCCCTCTAATATCTATCCAATATCCATCCCTCTAATATCTATCCAATATCCATCCCTCTAATATCTATCCAATATCCATCCCTCTAATATCTATCCAATATCCATCCCTCTAATATCTATCCAATATCCATCCCTCTAATATCTATCCAATATCCATCCCTCTAATATCTATCCAATATCCATCCCTCTAATATATATCCAATATCCATCCCTCTAATATCTATCCAATATCCATCCCTCTAATATCTATCCAATATCCATCCCTCTAATATCTATCCAATATCCATCCCTCTAATATCTATCCAATATCCATCCCTCTAATATCTATCCAATATCCATCCCTCTAATATCTATCCAATATCCATCCCTCTAATATCTATCCAATATCCATCCCTCTAATATCTATCCAATATCCATCCATCTATCCAATAGCCATTCCATATCCATCTGTCTAATATACATTCACCCAATACCCATCCAATATCCATGTTACAACCAATCCTCCATCAAATTTTCATCTAATATCCATTTGAAGCCATCCACCCATCCATCATTCAACTAATAACCATACAATATCCATCCATTCAGTATCATCCATCCATCATGAATCTAATATCTATTTATTCTGTATGTAATTGGTTTTATGTAAAACTATCTAGCAGTAAGACTTTCTTTGTTGCCCACAGCAACCAATCAGAGCCCATGGCAACCAATCAGAGCCCATGGCAACCAACCAGAGCGCATGGCAACCAACCAGAGCCCATGGCAACCAACCACAGTGCATGGCAACCAATCAGAGCCCATAGTAACCAATCAGAGCCCTTAACAACCAATCAGAGCCCTTAACAACCAATCAGAGCTCAGCTTTCATTTCACATAGGGCTTTGGAAAAATGAAAGCTGAGCTCGGATTAGGTGCTATGGGCTCTGATTGGCTGCTATGGGCAACAAGACAGTCTCACACTTAGACAGTGTTTATAAATGTAGCGCAACATGTGTTTAACAATCTATACATGTATGATATCTATCTATAATTTATCTATCCTTGTATCATATCTATCTATCTCTCTATCTCGTATGTATCTATCTACCTTTATTTTTACACTGTGGTGCTTTGTGGGAGATGTAGCTCCTGCACTATACAATGTACTTTTAGAAAACTGAAATTCACCAATGCAGTGTATTATATTGGCTTCATTCAAGCAGAATTCTGAATGCAGCTCTTGAGTAAAATATGGTATAACTAGAAAGAGTAAAACTATTAAACTCATTATTATGTGAACACATTCACCATACAGTGATGTGGTGATCCGAGGGTGGGGTGGGGGGGGGGGGGGGGAGATGTTTCCACCCACCTCCTCTTGGTACCACAACGCCCAGTTATTCCAGGCGGTTGGTACTGGGAAGACTTTCCGTCTTCGATTCTTTGTCCTTCTTTTTGGCTTTCTCATCTTCATCATCACTGGAGTCTCCCAATGTGAAATATTCCAGAGATCCCAGCAGGCTGGCAAAAGGAATGTCCCCTGAAGCCTGCGACCCGCCTGTCAGATTAAATTGTATCTTGTTATAAACTTCAATGTGAAAAGATCCTAAACTTTTGCATCCTAAAGAGCCGACCTCAATCTAATCGGCATGCCTAAAGCCAGGATGCCAGTTATAACAATATCTAAAATGTGTTACACTCACTATACAGGAGTCTGATATAACCCTTGTAATACACACCCTCTCTCCATCTGATTCTGGAAAAGCTGGGTGACCACACCTATAGGAGCTGTAATGATAGCAATACTGGTCATCACTCAACTTTCCCGGAACCAGATAGAACTATGAAAAAAAAATGGAAATGTATTAAAGCAGTGGAATACAATGGTTACCCGGCTGCTTGAAATTCATTCCATGTTTCCACCCAGGCGGAGCGGTGAGTAGATCTGTTAGAGAAAGGAGACAAAAGTTCACTTTTTTTTTTCCGTCATTCTATTATATGTCAAACAAAAATACAGGCATAACATATTAGAAGATTTCAGGATCACTAAGTATGTCATCATTTCCTAAAGGGACACTATCAGCAATTTTTTTTCTTACAGGTTTGAATTTTTTTTAACATATTTTTTTTTACAGTTCCCCTATGTACAGGGCTTCCTGGTTTGTCTCTCTGACTTTTCCTCTTTGATCTCTGATAACACAGTAGTGAAAAGACTGCCAGGCTGCCAGCACTGGTTGCTATAGCTACAGACCTGTTCAATCTCTCCCAATAGGCTGCCAGCACTGGTTGCTATAGCTACAGACCTGGCTTCTACTGCAGCCTAGTGGAAGCCAGTAAACCCGCCCCTGAATTCAAAATGAAATCAAGAAAACAGGACTGAGGTAAGATGAATCAATGTAGTGAGACAACCCCTTTAACTTGGACTTTTAAGTCTTAGAGCTCTGTAGCCTTGTGCACTACAATTTATAAATCACCTGCACTCATTTTACTAGAAAAGGAATCGCTATGAATAGTAGAGCTGATATGTCAATAACTGTTATAGAACCATCCACAGCCTGATCAAGAATGTGAGTGCGAGTCTGAAGGCTCTGTGAAATAGCATGGTGGGAAAACCCCTTTAATGAATCATCAATTTCAAGATTATTGCTTGCTGCCAGTGACCATAAACTTCCTTGTATACATCAAGAGGATAAAAACCTACAGACCTAATACTTCTGACAGGAGTGGCATTGATATAACAGTATTAATCCCTTAAAGAACTACGGACTTGGGTCAAAGTAAAATTCAGGTTGGACTGAATCGATTTTTTGGCAGAAGTCACCAGGAGAAAAAACAAAAACACAAAAAAAACCAAATCGACTATAACCCTAAATTAGGGTAGGGTGGGGTTAGTATTAGAGCTAGGGACCTTTAACTGGCCTTCTCTGCAGGGCTTAGCCTACTGGTCCCTGCCGCCTCCAGTCCCACAGCCCTTGCGCTAAGGCGTCACTTCCATCATCACCTTAATATAACGTTGGACCAGCCCAACAGGGGTTTTGATCATGTTCGAGAAAGCTGCAGACACATAACTGCAGGATTTTTTGGAACTTCAGATATGTGACGGAAAGTAGTGGTCATGGGGCGCTGATGTTTGTGCTGATCCTTTCAGTCTTCCCAGAAGAAGCACAGCACAGTCAGCCTCCCTCCAGCAGAAAATGGCTGATAACAGGGAACAATAGCATTTAACTGCCCAGTGAAAGATGAAGACCTATCAATCACAATCAGCTTCCTCAGGGTATGTTCACGTGCTGTGTTGGGTCCGTGTTTGCATACGCTTTTAGCTGCGTGTTTAGATCCGTCTGTTGGATCTCAAATAGGCATCTAACAAATAGCAGTGTGATTTACATTGCTTTTAATATGAAACACGCATCGGCCTTCAGACGAGTGATCACCGCTGCGTCTCACTGCGTCTTTTGGATCCATTCCAAGAATTGTCATGTCAATTCTTGGTCCAAATGATGCAGCAGGCGCCCTATAATCAACTATAGGATGGGTTTTTGCGGCATCCAATATGCATCCAAACTCGCAGCTGCTTGCTGGATACGTGTTGGATCGGTTTAGTGTCCAATCTCCGCTGCGATTTTGGATGCGATTTTCGGATCCAAAACAGATCCAAAATCAGATCCGAAAACACCGCATGAACAAGCCCTTAGCTTTCAATATGGCCGCCTTTTTGAACATAACAAAGGTGAGTATGGAGGCAGCACCTTTCTCAAAGTCCAGCTCTTCCTCTTCATCCCCGGCGGCCTTTATCTGCTCTAGAGTGGGTTCATCCATCCCCCCTGAAAGAAAGCGAGATGGTGTAAGGAAACCAGTGGACAAAATGTTACAGCTAGCAGGACAATCACCTTTGTGTTCCTCTTTGATAGCTTACCGGGCCAGAAAGGAAAGATTAGCAGGAGTCTGCCCTTGACCGTACTGTGACGGAGGCCCCGGGGGTCGGCGGAGAGACAGCGAGTTCTGAGCAGAGAGGCCACTGTGCCCAATGGTGATCTGGGAGATTATGGGAGAATAATTCAGATTAATCTGTTATATTCCACCAGTTACCATTCCATAGAAATCTCTACAGGAGCCTATTCATTGCTTAGCTACAATGTACTACTAAACCAGTCACCAGCAGTTTTATTCTGCTAGAAGATTCTATTCAGCCGATTCTAGATGTATCTGTCTAGGAAAGCTGGGTGACAAGCATATGGCTTGCTATTAACCATGACCCAGCAAGAAAACAGTGAGTGCAGCTCTGGAGTATAATACAGGAGTAACTCAGGATCAGTACAGGATAAGTAATGGTTACAGTGACTGCACCAGCAGAATAGTGAGTGCAGCTCTGGAGGATAATACAGGATGTTAACGCAGGATCACTACCGGATAATAATGTAATGTACACAGTTGACTGCACCAGCAGAATATGAGCGCAGCTCTGGAGGATAATACCAGGATGTACACTCAGTGATCACTACAGATAAGTAATGTATGTACACAGTGACTGCAATCCAGCAGAATAGTGAGTGCAGCTCTGGAATTATAATACAGGATGTAACTCAGGATCACTACAGGATAAGTAATGTATGTACACAGTGACTGCACCAGCAGATAGTGAGTGCAGCTCTGAGTATAATAACAAGATGTAACTCAGGATCAGAACATGATAAGTATTGAATGTACAGATGACCTGCACCAGCAAATAGTTAGTGCAGCTCTGGAGTAATATACAGATTAACTCAGATCAGTACAGGATAAGTAATGGATGTACCACAGGTGACTGCACCAGCAAGAAATAGTGAGGCAGCTCTGGAGTATAATACAGGATGTAAAAATCAGGATCATAACAGGATTTAAGTAATGTATGTACAGTGACTGCACAGCAGAATAGTGATTGCATGACTGGAGTAAATACAGGATTAACTTAGTATAGTACAGGATAAGTAAATGTATGTACAGTGACTGCAAAAGCAGAAATATTGGAGTGCTGCACTGGAGATAATACAGGATGTACTCAGGATCAGTACAAGGATAAGTAATGTATTACAGAGTTACTGCACCAGCAAATAGTTAGTGCCGCTTCTGGAGTATAATACAGATGTAATCAGTATCAGTACAGATAAGTAATGTATGTACAGTGACTGCAGCCACAGAATATAGTGCAGCTCTGGGAGTATAATACAGGGTGTAACTCAGGATCAGTACAGGAGAAGTAATGTATGTAAACAGTGACTGCACCAGCAGAATAGTGAGTGCAGCTCTGAAGGATAATACTGGCATTAAGGTACAAGTTAGACATTTTGAATAGGAGTTCCTTTAGTGCTTACCTCACTGATCCCCCGGAGCTCCCCAGTCGCTGCATTTCGTTCCATGCTGAGCTCTGTCTGTGGGGCACAGGACATCCATATGATAAAGGGATCCCAACACAGTTTCCCAAAATTTCATTTCTGGTTTTGGCGGTGTGGAGACTGTAAAAGACAGCAAGGTTTTCATGACAAAACCGAATTCCATGTACACACTTAATCTTTAGAAGTTTGCGCATTTCAATGGTTTTGAGGTCATGTTGTGTGAGATACTGCTATAATTATGGGTCCCTTTAGAACAGAAATGTGGCTTCTAAGTGGCCATTTCTCCCTCACAATTTTTTAACAGTGGCTGAGAAGTCATATTTATAATTTTTGGGGTCATTGCTGTGAGATACAGCAATAATCGTGTCCTTTGGAACATAAATGGTGGCTCTTAAGTGGCATTTTCACCCCACATTTTTAACAGTGGCTGAGAAGTCATTTTTTAATAATTTTTTTTGGGGTCATGTTGCTTTTGAAATGCAGCAAATACTACAGGTCCTATTAATAAAATTTTTTGTTTCTAGACAGACCGGATTTGTTTATCACAATTGTCAAAAGTGCTACATGTCAGTTTTGAATTTTGGGGGCATTTTGCCTGTGAAATGCAGCTAGACTATAGGACCCTATTGTAAAAAATAGTGGTATCTAACAGACATTTGTGTCTCACAATTGTCAATAGGCTCAAGGTGATGTGCTGTCAGAAACAGAATAGATGTAGGACACTGTAATGGACACATATTGCAAAATTACTTGTTTTGCAAGATCTTTTAAATAGGCTAGCAATCCCTGTATTGAGACAACCCATTTAATACAATTTAAAAACAAGAGAAACAAAGACATGGTGGGATTCCATCCTATTTTAAAAATGTGTTTTCTAGAATTATACTACCTAAAACACTTGCATGACAAAATGCTGGTAAAAAATTCCTCTGAATTGTACAAGGCAGGTACAGGAAGACTTGACCATATGTAGGTTATTCAGAGGGACATGGAGTCATGGAACGACAGAGAACAAAGAACAGAGACAAATTTCCTCCAGCATGTTAGAGTAAAATGAAAAAAGATGCCAAGAAAAAGCACCTGGGTGGAACAGGAGCGTTTAACCACCAGTATTTCCAAGTGAAAGCTCAATTGGTCTGCACTCATACGGAGGGGTCAAGCGCTACCCAGGTCTTGACTGTGTCCCCTGAGGAAGGCTGGAGCTCTTACCTCACACTTCCGCTTCCGCACTCTCTTTCAGCAAGACTGTTTTCGGTTTGCTGTGTCATAAGTGCATTTTTAACCGTGGTTAATAGGATGACGACGCCAGCCCTGGGCTCTCACTCAACCGCACCCACTGTTAACTCCGGCCCTGGCAGCTGAACCTGCGTGATAATAGATGACAGACGCTAAGCCATGGGCTCTCAACCGCACCCAACTTGTAACTCGGCCCATGCTGCTGTAACTGTGTGTAATAGATGACAGACGGCTATCCTGGGGCTCTCACCGCACCCACTGTAACTCCGGCCCTGGCAGCTTAACCTGCGTGTTACTAGAGACAGAAACCGCTTCCTGGGCTCATCACCGCATCAACTGTAACTTTCCGGCCCTGGCTGCTGAAACTGCGGTTAATAGATGACAGACGCTAAGCCTGGGTCTCTCACCGCACCCACTTAAAGTCTGGCCACTGTCAGCTGGGACCCGTGTTAAAAGGGGATTTGCCCGAGAGACAAATGATTCTTACCTTTCAGCTTAGCCCAGGCAGGAATGCAAACAAATCACGCTGAGTCATGAAGCTGCAGTGGAGAGAGGGAGAGGGGAGGGGGGAGTGAGGAATCCAAGGAGTGTCTCAAAACTTAAGTGAACTAATAAACCAGTACAACAGTGAATCAATACAGCAAGACACAAGGGCTCATACACACTGCACTGTCAGGAGAAACATTAACTGCAAAGAAGCTAATGTAATGTAAACAAATCACGGAACAACAAGAGACAGAACCACACGACACACACAGCCCAGAGCACAGAGCTGCATAAGGGGATCCTGTGACATGTTTTCACTCAAATAATCAAACTATAACTTGTGAAATCTGTATACAAAGAGAAACACCTATTCTACACCGCAGCTTGAAAGCTTCTTCATCAGATAAAGAAGGGATCTAATAACACTACAGCTAGATTATTCTGTATACAAAAAGAAAACATATTGCTACCTTGTGCCTAATAGACCTTTCATTTTGCCTGTCATCAGATAAGAAGTGATTAACCGCAAGCGCGTGGCCTTCAGCTCCTGGGTCCGTGACTAGGGGAAGCTTTGTGGTAACCAAGGGATACACACAGAAATGGCTTGTAGCTCTAGAGGTTTTTTCCATTTTTTTAATCACATATTTAGAAAAGTGATAAATACCATTTTGGAGGTTTCCCACGTCAACATTACATGGTGGGGGCAAAACCTCCTTTAAAACAGATGGCTGACGGCAGCACTTGGCTCTCACCGTTAGGGGCAACAGGAGAGCTTCAAATTTCTCTAAAAAATCAGATTTTGAAAAGGTGATTTCTGTGAGGTTAAGTCGTGTCCAAAAAGGGCTCCAGGGCTGGACACAAATTGCACACTTTGAGGCTTAAAAGTTTTCTGGGCCTCGGAGTCACATGGGGTCGCATCATTTTGATCTCCAGGAGAGTCCTGTCTCCTAATCACTGAGAAGGATTTTGGAGGAAAAATGAAACCATTGAATTGATTGCCTGAATCACTCTCAGAAGCCAGGAGGGCAAATGTCCCTTTCTTCAACTAAGAAGTGTTTTGGGATGATTAGGACATTTGTAAGTACTTATGGGGGTTTGCGGATGAATTAACACATCTACACATGTAAAAAATACCTTTAAAAACTGCACGGGAGGGGGTGTATGTTGTATGTTATCCACACTTGAAAAAAAAGCAAAATGATAATAATGTAAAACTATAAAAAAAAAATTCCCTAAATAAATTCTGTAAAAAAATGTCAGTTATAAAAAATATATAAATGCCCAGTCACTTACAAAATAGATGTTCCACTTTGTGATCGGGGGATCAAACAGGTTTAAGGGTCTGCGTGGCCCGGACGTATAGTCAATGTCCAGTTCAACTAAAATGGGGTTGAAAACCCCTTTTTCCGGCATTTTTAAAACTGGGGGTCATGCAGGTTTGGGGCTCAGCTTTTTGGCCCCGGGACGGTTAGTCAATGTCCAGGTTCAAGAAAATGATGGTTCAAACAAGCCTTCTGGCATTTTTTAATTTGGGGGGTGATGCAGCTTTAAGGGTCATGCTGGGTAAAGACAGGGATAGTGAATGGTTTGTGACTTTTTTTTCTGTGGTTTTTTTATAACCAAAGTGGTTGCCAGGAGTAGCACGTACCATTTGACGTTGGGAGTTAATTTCCGTTCCCCAGCCTGTTTGGGTGTAATAAAAGGTGTTGTTCCTCCCCAAGCTTTAATGGTCATTGGCGAAAAAAAATTTTTATCGATATCGGAAATCGTCTTGATAATTGCCGATATCGACTATCGACCCGATGACGATAGTCAATGTAATCGCTCATCACTAGTCATAATGAAAAAATGCTTTTAATAAAAAAAAGTCTGCTCATTTTGTCTAGGGGTAATCATTATTGCAGAAGAAAATGGCCAGGGGTCCCCCTGTGCAGAAACCACCCTGGAATACGGGGCACAGCAGTAGACGACTCTGTGAGTTATTCCCTGGTTGGGGCGAGGGCATAACTGAGCATGTGTGCTATTGTCAGCCTGAGAGACTTGTGGGGTGAGGGACAGCTCTGCAGTGTAGAAGTGTGAGGACTGCATTTTCATTGTCCTGAGTCATCCTGACTCCATATATATACAGAGGTACCTTGATATAAGTTTTTAAACCCTTTTCCAGATCCTTGGATTCGCCCAAAAAAATTTTTCCATAGGAATTAAAGGGAAAATATTTTATCAGTTCTCATAAGAAAAACAATAGGATTATTGTGTATCGTCCACAATACTACTCATGTTTTCCAAAGGCAGCCTGGATGAAGCTGTAATAGCGGGGAGTATGAGCTGTCTCCGGCCGCAAGGTGTGTTTTATCAGAGCTAGATCAATGTAACGCTGCAGGGGGTTGAAGAAGGTAAGTGAGGGAGAAGTTTGCTAGAGTCCCACCTCATACATACTGTGGCATACTTGTAACGAGCAGGCTACCGTGTAGTCTGTTCCCGAAGTAAGCAGGAGATGAGAGGATCGGGTGTAAATATGTGAGGGAGACCGAGCTAAGAGGACGGCTCTTAGGGATGATAGTCTTGATAATAGAAGCTGCGTGTAGTGTCTGTGTGCGGCCAAAGCTGCGCTCACCTCCTGAAGCAACAGGCTGCTAAATCTTTTGGCCTCACTAAAAATTGTCCCCGATTTCCCCTTATTGTCCGCTTCTGGGTCCAGACCACTTTTTTGTCTTTTTCCCAAAAACAAATGTATCCCAAACAAGATGTTTCGAGTTAAAAACAGAACTTATCCAAAGGGATTTTACCAAAGCGGACTTCTCCAAAGGGTCACTATAAAATTTGATTTGGATATAGTACATAGAAGCTATTGCTCAGCTGGAAGGAAGCAATCGTCGTGTAACGGATGGCTAGGATGTGTATCCTCTGGACCACTGCAAGCGGTGGTATAAGCCACGTTGGAGAGTGGAGTCTAAGTAGCCTCCCGGTTTGTGCCAGAGCCCACGACAAGGCAGGTTGGACTTGCTGCAGTGGGAGACTACCAGGTCACTGTCACAGTCGGAGATAGTGGTCCCTGGACCACCGCAAGGAGGGAAAAAGCCACGCCAGCGAGCGGAATCTAAGTAGGTCCCGGTTTTTCACCAGAGCCCGCCGTAAAACGGGATGGACTTGCTGCGGGGGGAATCTACCCCGGTCGCTTTCCCCGGAAATGAATTTTCTTTGGGGGAGGGGAGCCCGGGGGTGTTGCGGGGGGGTTAAAAAAATTCCTAAGGTGTAGTCCCGGGGACAGTTTAGAAGGTCGGGGCAGGTGGCTATGGTTCTGGTTTGTGGACAGGCAGGAAAAAATCAGGGGGGAGGCCGGGGGAAAAAATCGTGGTCGAGGAAAAGGAAGGGAACCCGTTCGGTACCACGGTTTAATTTAGAACCCGGGCTTTGGAAAATTGGGATTCTATATAGGCTTTAAAGGCAACCCAAAGATTTCCCACAGGGGGAGCCCGGAAAGGGGAGGGTTAAATAGGGGGCCAAAAAAACCGGCAAAAGCCAATTACTGGTGCATTGGCCCCTTTTTAAAATTTTTCACTGCTTTGGGGCGCCAAGGGGGCAGAGGAGAAGGGAGTGCGGTGGGTAAGTTTCAAATTCCCCCAAGGGGGCAGGGGAATGCGGGACCAACCCGGGGCCCCCGATTTTCGGGTCGCGCCGCCCCCCTGGGTTTTAGGGGATGGATTTGGGCCTTACCGACCCCGGGGGAAAGGGGGGTCCGGGGTGGGGGCATCGGGGGGACAGGGGCGGGTACCCCCCGTTTTGAATGCTTGGGGCTGCAGGGCCCGGGGGGGCAAACAAAGGTAACAAAAATCGCCCGGCAGGAACCCCGTGGTTTGGGGGAAAAGGCAAAAAACCAAAGGGCAAAACAGCAGGCCCAAAAATAAACAGTGGGGGAAAGAGGCAAAGATCAAAAGAAATGGGGGAAGGGAAGGGGATATTAATGGAATTCTTTCTCTTTTTGGGGGTCAGGGCAAAAAAGAACCCGGGAAGGAGGGAAGGGATTTCCAGAATAATTTGGTCCCGCGCCTGGCAAATTTTCCAATGGGGCACTGGTTTTTTTTAAAAAATTTAATGAGTGGCGCGTGGGGCGCATTTGGGGGGGGGAAAAGGGGTTGGCCGCCCAGGGAGGGGTGACAAAAGGGGAAACAGGAACGGAAGCAAAAGGGGGTAGTTATTTCCCGGGAACAGGCGAAACAGGGACACGGGTGTGCCCACAGCCCAACGTGCGGGTCGAGACGCCACCCATGACACATCTGTGTGAAATGTAGTTTTTTAAAACCGTGTCTTTGCAAAATGTTTAAATTTTTCCCTTTTAGGCCCCAGTGAGGGGAAAGGGTTTAAAAATGGCGATTTAATTTTTTGGGTTTAACCCGCGGGGCTGTAAGGCTTTCAAAAAACACAGCATAGGACAAAAAACTATCCCGGGAAAACCCATGGCTTTTTTTTTGATTTCTCGACAAAGAGGGCCCCGGGGGGGGACCCCAAAAACATTTAAAAAAAAAAGGATTTTTTCTGGCTACAAAAGGGTTAGCTTTTTTTAAAAAAGGGCAGTATTTCAACATGGGTTTATGGGAAAAGACACCCCCTTCAAGTAAACCACTGAAATTTCTAAAGAAATTTAGGTTAAAGGTGCTGGATGGGCCCCAAAATGTTTTCCAGAAACCTTAAAAACCTTTTTTGAGCGGGCTGTGGGGCATCCTCAAACAGAAGGTGGGAAAAGCGAAAAAATCTCTAACTTTCCCCCAGGGCCCTTTTTGATGGTCCATGGAGGAGAGGAAGGGATTCCGTGGCTGTAACCTTTTGAAAAAAGTAGTGGGAAATCCATGGCCCCCGAGGGTTTAAGGGAAAAGTTTCTGGAAATTAATTTTGGGGGCCAAAACCAAAAAATTTTAACAATTTTTGGGGAAAATTTCATTTTTTTCCTTGGGGTGTACTCCAAATTTTTTGCCCCGTGGGGTTTTCAATTTTTTTTTGTCTGTTGAGTTATTTTTTAGGGCACACCAAAATTTTTTACTGTTATTTCAAGTTGTACACTGCTTTTTTTACATTGTTTTCAAAGTGTCATATCTTCAGCTTTGTTCAAAAAGAAGATATGATAAAAATTTTTTTAAAAAAAATTTTC
>JAODAL010031705.1:0-48042 GCA_025379985.1 Phyllomedusa bahiana
AACCAGTAAAAGTTGTATGTCATTCCCTGCTGTAGACTGACAGCCTGACGGGATGGGGCCTAAAAATGTGAACCGCCACAGCCGATCAGGAAGTGGGAGCCTGAAACTGTAGAACCGACCACAGCCTGACCAGGAAGTGGGAGCCTCAAGCCGTAGAACAGACCACAGCCTGACCAGGAAGTGGGAGCCTGAAGCTGTAGAACCGCCTGTAGCCTGAACAGGGAGTGGGAGCCTGAAGCTGTAGAACCGCTCACAGCCTGAACAGGAAATTGGAGCCTGAAACTAGACGAGCCTACAGCCTGAACAGGAAGTGGGAGCCTGAAGCTGGAGACGAGCCTACAGACTGAACAGGAAGTGAGAGCCTGAAGCTGGATAAGAGCCTACAGACTGAACAGGAAGTGGGAGCCTAAAGCTATAGAGCCGCCCACAGCCTGAGCAGGAAGTTGGAGCCTGACACTGTAGAACCACTCACAGCCTGGACAGGACGTGGGAACCTGAAGCTCTAAAACCACCTGCAGCCTGAACAGGAAGTGCGAACCTGAAGCTGTAGAACCGCCCACAGCCTGACCAGGAAGTGGGAGCCTGAAGCTGTAGGACCACCCATAGCCTGACCAGGAAGTGGGAGCCTGAAGCTGTAGAAACACCCCCAATCTGGACAGGAAGTGGGAACCTGAAACTGTAGAACCAGCCACAGCCCGAACAGGAAGAAAGAACCAGAAGCTGTAGAACCAGCCACAGCCCAAACAGGAAGAAAGAACCAGAAGCTGTAGAACCAGCCACAGCCTGAACAGGAAGTGGGAGCCTGGAGCTGGTAGTCTGATTTTTGGGCCACTGCAGGCCCTTGATTCTCTTCTTTTTAATCCATACTGATGTGGATTTGCTGCTTGGGTCTCTGTCCTGTTGCGTGACCCAGTTTAGCTGCTGGATGGCCTCACATGTGATTCTTTAAATTCTTTAAACTTTGATAAACAGATGGGTTCATTGTCAAGTCAATGAGCTGTCTAGGTCCTGTAGGCGCAAATCAAGCCCAAATCATGACCCTTCCAGCTCTGTGCTTGACAGTCGGTATGAGGTGTTGGTGCTGATGCTGGGTTTGAGTCGTGCATTATGGTCAATCATCTCTACTTTGGTCCTGTCTGCCACAGAACATTGTTCTAAAAGGCTTGTGATTTTTTTCTGACAAAACTTTGCAAACTTAAAGGGGTTGTCTCACTACAAGGATTGTTTTTCATATTAAAGATCTTTCAAAAACAAGTCACTTTGCAATATATGTCCATTAACAGTATCCTACCTATTCCAAGATATCCACTCTTGTATGAGCTGCATCAGCTCCTTAGGTTGCTATAGCTACAGACCTGTTTGATCTATCCTGATAGGCTGCCAGCACTGGTTGCTAGAGCTACAGACCTGGCTTCTACTGCAGCCTAGTAGAAGCCAGTAAACACACCCCTGAATTCAAAGTGAAACCAAGAAAACAGGACTGAAGTAAGAGGAATCAATGTAGTGAGACAGCCCCTTTAAGTCATGCTGCCATGTTCTGCATAGAAAGAAGATGATTTATCCCACCAATCCCCCCACACCAGCCTTCATTATTCAGTCTTTTTCTAATTGTCCTGTCATAAATTTGAACACTTAAAGGGGTCGTCCACTCTTTAATGAATTCTGATATCCAGCTCCAGGGGCCACATTAAAATAAAAATCAATGATACTCACCTTCCTCCGGTTCCAGTGCTGCGGCCCTCCGGTCTGTTGTCATTCTGCAATATCTGCGCCTGGATTTGCCGCACTGAAGGTATATATATGGAGCTTCGTACGGTTATAGTGCACCCGCCTCCAGCACGTCCCCCTGATCTCAGGCGTATTACAAAGTGCCACGTGCGGTCTTTAATGCGCCTGATATTGGAGTGCGCCTGGTTAAAAATCTAGTGAACGGGGCTGCGCTCGTCTTCGGGCTGAAAAGACGCCAGACTTCCTGCACAGCCCCGTTCATACGTGTCGTCGTCACCTCAGAGTTTTCATGTGGATTTACAGATGGTTTTCAGATTTGAGAACCGTCTGTTAACGGACTGTCAACATTTTACATTGATTTAAATAGGAAATCCGAACACATTTTCCGCCGGACGGTTTCTTACACCGCCAGCATAACAAAAAATTAGAACATTTGGGTGCGAGTGGGGGCGGCTCGAATCTGCAAACCGCGGACAAAAGCCGTCCCATTGCATGCCAAAAAAAGACTAAATACCAGTTGGAAAATCTGAGCAGTGTTTTGTCAATTCCATGTGAACGCACCCTTGTATTGGAGGGATGAAGGTGTAATGACCGCCACCATATGTTAGAACTAAAGGGCAGCCGTGCGCTACCGATGGCTGTGTCCCTACATCACGGCTCAGAGACCTTTTAGGAATTCACACATTTGGTTTTCCAAGGAGAGTGATCAGAAATGGACACCATTAGAAGTTCGGCAGAAATGGCATCAATGGTTTCGGAACACCACTTGGTACCTTCATCAACAGTTGGGCGGCAGAGACCCTGTGAGACTACAATCAGTGGAGCAATGACCCTTCTGCCCGCACAGTGTTATTACTTATCATTGTTATCTGAATGATCTGACACGGTCACCAGTTGGCTTTTGCCCTTAAAGGGGTTTTGCCACGAAGTAAAATTGAGGTGGGAAACTTGCAAACTAAATAATAAACATTTTCATCATTCATTATTATTAAAAATTCTGGACCGTTTTTGTCTTAGCTGCTCCTTTAGTGATCCATTGTTTACAGCTCGTCTCCAGGGGATACGACCAGGGCTGAAAGCTTCTCAGTCCTGGTCGCACATGCTCAGACATCACCTCTCTTCTCAGGCAGATACTGAGTGTTCAAACCCCAGGTGCTGTCCTTCTACTCCCGTCCTCTGTACTCCTTAGTAATCACACACACTCACTGCCGAGCACGTGTTCAACCCAGGTGCTGTCATTCTACTCCCGTCCTCTGTGCTCCTTAGTAATTAGTCAAACTGTGCAAATAAATAAAAAAAGAAATCTCACTCAGGTCTGTGCATTGATAAAGAGAAAAAAAAACCACAAGTTTGGTTCCTGCAGGGATGTGAACCTAGGACCCTTGTGCTGTGAGGTAAAAACTTTACCTCTGAGCTACATTGTAACTATAAGCAAAAGATTCTTCAAGGCGCACATAAGCAGTTTAGAAGGTAAACTTTACTTTATATCCCACATATATATAGATAAGTGAACAACACAACAGCAATGTGAAAAGTTAAAAACCTGGTGCCGTATTGATTGCACAATGGCATATGTCACTGTTCGAACTCCTGACAGAGCGGATAGTCGCGCTGTAGTACGTGATGCGACGTTTCGGAAGATTCTCTTCCTTTTTCAAGCATGCGTACTCCATCCTGCAAAAAGTTTAAATACCCCCCCATCGTCACGTGGGATACATAGCACGTCATACTAAAAAAAAACAATAAAATCAATATTATTTGTCCTCAATACTGGCGTCATATTGCACGCTAAAAGTTTCAAGAATAACACTTTTAAACAGGTATCACAATTAATTTTTAAAAACATCAAAAATAACACTTTAAAGCTAAGATTTTCATTAAAGGCCATTTGGTGCTAGGGATTGTAACGTATGAATCCAAAACGCCTCTGTTTCAGAAGCATTGGGATCACTTCGCATTCGTTTCTGTCATTGATCTCTTCCAGGACACACCATTTGAGATCACTCACCTGGTGCCTGGATTCGTGAAAGTGGCGTGCTACAATAGTCTCGCCATACTTATTGCTTTCCTGGCCCATTTTGCTGCATTCTTTTCTCAAAGGTACGTATAGCAGATTTGTGTTCTGTAATCCTCTGCTTAATTTGTCGGTTGTCTCCCCTAATATATTCTGCCGCATGGGCACTTGAGGGCATATATTAGTTTTTTACTGTAGCAGCTGTGATATCTTCTAATGTCTTTTCTCTGTCCCTTTATGGGGTGGGCGAATTTCTGAACCTTTTTTTTAAGGCACTGCAATTGGAGCATGCCTTGCAAGGGAATGTGCCATGTTTAACTGCCCCAATCCTTTGTTGTCTAGTTCTTCTCACACTGCAATATCCGATCTCACAAGATCGTCCCCTATAGACCTTCCTTTCCTAAAGATGTGTCTTAGACGTTTTTAAAAAGATGCCCTTTATTTTTCGTCTTTTTGTAATATGTGCCAGTAACGGTTGATAGTACGTTAATCAACTGAGCTCTTTTCCTACATGGTTATTATTGTACATCTATCTTTTTCCTCATTTTTCTTTCTAGTGTCTCCCAGAAATTCCTCTCTTTTTATTTTACCAACCTCATCACCAATCTCCCTCATTCTATGAGAGTCATAACCCTTTTCTTCAAATTTTTTTAATATCTTTTCCTTCTGTACGTTGTATTTTTTATCATCCGAGCATATTCTCCTTGCTCGGATGAATTGGCCACGGGGCATCCCTGCTAATACCTGCGGGGGATGGCAACTTGCTCTATTCAATGTGTTGTTTCGATCCCGTGGGTTTAGTGTAAAGGGTCGTTTCAAATATATGCTGATTTTCTATTTTTCACCTCAACATCTAGAAACTAATTTTATTCTTGTTTTTTGTTAGCACGAATTGAATCAAAGGGTGACATTCATTAATTTTACTGCAAAACTCTAACAGTTCAGTCTCCGTACCTTCCATAATAAGAATATGTCATCCACATATCTTTTCCAACATATGATTTTTGATGAATATGTGGATGAGTGGACAAACCCGTTTTAAGGACCAACATATTATAATATTGGCCACACTTGGTCCGGCCGGAGAGACCCCAGGATGTTTCCCCCGTTGTTGGGAGAAAAAACTCCTCACCAAACCTAAAGTAATTCTTTTTTAGTACCGTTTCAAATAGTGTCATAAGGAACATAAGATGGGCATTTGTTAGTGGTGGGGTCCAATGTTAATACATCCCTTTACCACCTCATAAGCCTCCTCATACGGTATATTTTAAACAAATTTTTTACATCCAAATTACATATCCAATTAGTTTCTCTAGCATCCATAGTTATGTTAGTATATTTAGAAACTGCTTAGTGTCAAAAAACAACCTGTTTTTTCTTTTACAAATTTTTGAAGGTATCCAATCATATATAAATGGCCAATCCAGTTCCAATATGGAGCCGATGCCTGAAACTATTGGCCCACATGGCGGGATCTTAGCGATTTTTGGATTTTCGGAACAAAATATACAATGGGGACCCTCGGGCTTGCACCTTTAACATATTTTCACATAGCTGGTGTAATAGTCCCTGCTATAACCCTCATCGATAACCAATTGATTTCTCGCTGGAACTCTATTGTAGGGTATTTTTTAAGTACCTTATAAAACTTTTTGATCTCCTAATTTGCCGAGTAGCCTCGCGCATGTTTGTCAGTTCTGTCCATGACGACAGTTGCCCCGCCTTTATCGGCCTTCTTGATAATTATTCCTGATGGATTTTAATTCTTTGATAGCGGATTTTTCTTTTTTGGGGCATGTTGTCACGGACAGAACCACCTACAGAATTCCACATATCCCTTACTTCTTTTTCCACCAACCGCTGGGAAAACATCCAGAGATTCATTTTGTTATACTTGGGTCAAACTGACTTCTTTTTCCTAATTTTAACATTAGCCTCTCATAAATTTTCCCTTTTTCGAACGCCTTGATTGCCAAAATGTTTTTTAATCAAATATGGACAGAGCTTTAAAAATCAATTCAAATTTAATAAATTTCATTTTTTTGGGAACAAATTTAGTCCTCTATTGAAACTTTCTCTGAGGTTTCGTTAGTTCCTTAGATGTATGTTTCCCAAAAGCGGTTCTTGGGTTCCGCCCTCGTTTGTCTCTTTTTTTGTTGTCTTTTTGCCATTGTTGCCGCGTTGATTCTCTCTGTTGGGGTGGGCCCCCTAAAAAAAGGGGGGGTTTTAAGGGCTTCGTTTTTTCCTCTTAATTTTGCACGTGAAGTTTCTGGAGGTTCCCACATAGTGCTCAGGCTTTCGTAGAGGTATTATTCCCGGGCTGCTGCCTGATTGTAACGTCTTTGCCAGACCTTGGCCCATGTAAGCCACGTTCTACTGATAGCCCCTTTGTGTCGCTTCGAATTTTCTAAATTTTTCTTTAAAATTGTTCTTTTCACTTATCAAATTTTGCTCAATAGCTCCTTGTTGTGCGTCTTTCTGCTCCGTATCGAAATTGCTTTATATTCCTTTTTCACAGAACCCATATCGACTTGCGTTTTTAACAGCAATTTGCAAATCTGGTGTCAGGATCATAAGGTCTAAAGGTAACGGTTGGAAATGCATCATTTTTCTTTGTAACGATCGCCCTTTAGAAGGATGGGGTCAGGTACTTCTTAGTCCTCTCGGGATTCTAAATCCTTAAAAATATTCCGTATAGAAAAGAGGCATCAAAATTAGGTTGGTTTTCTTTTTTTCAGCTGTTCCCCCTTTTTAAAAAATTTAGTGAAACGTTTTGCGGGGGAGTACGCATGCTTGAAAAAGGGAAAGAGAATTTCCAAAACGTCGTTTACGTACTACGGGGGGGCTACCCCCTTCTGTCGGGAGTTCGAAAGAAAGTTTGGGGACCCCCAAGGGAATATTGGACTTGCCATTGTGCAATATCAGCCCCAGGTTTTTAAACTTTTACTTGCTTTTGTGTTTTCACTTATTACATCCCCGGCCCACTTTTTTTTGGAAACCCTGTCCAACTGCTTTTAAATTTAATTTCAAAATCACCCAACACAGGGCGGAACTCAGTGCATTTGGTTGTAAATGGTCAAAAAATCCCCTGCGTTCAAACCGACATATAGGGGGAAGAAAAGGGGATTTGAGTCCCTTTAACTGGCTGGTTGTTGGTGCCGGGAAAGGGGCTGGTTGGATTTCAGAAACTGTATCTCCGGGGGATTTTCACCCAAACCATCTCTGGGTTTACAGAGAATGGTCCGAAAAAGAAAAAAACATCCCGGAGCGGGAGTCCTGTGGGCGGAAAATGCCTTGTTTATCCAGAGGTCAAAGGGAATGGGGGATGGTTCGAGCTATAGAAAGGCAAAAAGTGATCAAATAGCCGCCCCTTTCAACCAAGGTAGGCGAAGAGCACTCTGAAGCACAGAACCCAATTTGAGGCAGATGGGTACAGCAGCAGAAGCCCACCCGGGGTTTCCACTCCCTTTAATAAGAAAGGAAAAATGAGGCTCCAAAATTTTCCCAAGCTCATCGAAATTGGACAGTAGAAAATTGGAAAAACGTTTTCCTGGTCTGAGAGTCTCGATTTGCTGGACATTCGGATGGAGGGTGGGAATTGGCGTCAAAAATGAAAGCAGGATCCATCCCCCTTGTATCAAAAGGTTCAATGGTGGTGGTGGTGTCATGGGGTGGGGAATATTTTTTTTGGCATCTTTGGGGCCCCCTTGTACCAAATTTAGCATTTTTGCAACACCTTGTGGAATTATGCCCCGAAGAATTGGGCAGTTCTGAAGGCAAAAGGGGGGGCCAACCCGTTCTAGCATGGGGTACCTAATAAAGTGGCCGGTGAGTGTTTTATGTGGATTTTAAAGTAAAGTTTAACCCTTTTAAATGTTATGTGCGCCTTGAAAATCTTTTCTTTTGGCTGATATATCGATTCAGGAAAGTTTCCCCATACCAAGAGCCCAAAACCGGTGACCTTTAAAATTATATAGCACGCTTGATTTTTGGTATTACTTAAATCTTTCCGTTAAAGCTGCATTAATGTTTTCCCCAAGAGATTACAAATTAATAATAACAGAGCGGATTGTTTGCTTTTTTGACAAAGATAAACGCTATTTTAAACAAGCTGAAACACCCGGGGTAAAGTTGAATGTTCCCAGGGGCAATCACTAACGTGTTTAAAAAGGCGGGAAACGCTGATAAAAAAGGAAAACCCCAACCAAATTTATGCATCCCTTTTACTATAGCGGATTGTTAAGGATTGGAACCCCGAGAGAAAAGAAGTACTTGCACCCCATCCTTCTAAAGGACGATGCTGTATACAAAAAAAATGGTACATTGTCCAACCCGTTCCCTTTTAGACCTGATGACCCTGACATCCACATTTGAAAATTTGCTTTTTAAAACGTCAAGTCAGTTTTGTGATCTGTGAAGAGGAATATAAAGAAATTTGTCGATAGGGCAGTTTTGGCCACACACAAGGAGTATTGAGCAATATCGATAAGTTGAAAAAACAATTATTGAAAGAAAAATTTGAGAAAGTTCGAACGCGACAAAAGGGAATCAGTATAAGGGGGTCTTTTACGGGGCCGAAGGTCGGGCAAAGCCCCCTTACAAACGGCACCCGCCGGAAATTTTTTACCTCTACTGAAAGCCTGAGCACTATTCGGATACCTCCCGGGAAATTTCATTTTGCCCCAAATTAAAGGAGAACAACAAGCCCATTAACCCCTTTTTTAGGAGGCCCAGCAGAGCAGAGAGAATCAACCCCCCGGCAACAAGTGGCAAAAAGACAACAAAATAAAGAGACGCAACGGGGCGGAACCCCAAAACCGCTATTTGTGAAATATATCTAAGGAACTAACGAAACCTCAAAGAAAGTTTCAATAGAGGACAAATTTTGTTCCTAAAAATGATAAAATTTTATTCAAATTTGAAGTTGATTTCTATAAGCTCTGTGCAGATTTTAGAAAAAATGTTTTTGGGCAATAAGGGGTTCGAAAAAGGGGAATTTATGAGAGGCTAATGTTAAAATTGGGAAAAAAGAATCATTTTGACCCAAGTATAAAAAATAAAAAATCTCTGGATTTTTTCCAGGGGTTTGGTGGAAAAAGAAGTAAGGATATGTGGAATTCTGTAGGTGGTTCTGTCCGTGAAAAAGCCCAAAAAAAAGAAAAATCCCCTATCAAAAAATTTAAAATCCGATAGGATATAATTAAAAAAGGGGGCCCGAAAAAAGGGGGGGAAACTGTCGTCATGGAAAAGAACTGACTACAGCGCGAGGCTACTCTGCAAATTAGGGATAAAAAAGTTTATAAGGTACTTAAAAAAGACCCTACACTAATTCCACGAGAAATAAATTTGGTTATGTGAGGCTTTTTAGAAAGGGACTATTCACCAAGGGAAAATATGTTAAAGGGCAAGCCCGAGGGTCCCCTTGTATATTTTTGTTCTGAAAATCCATAAATGCTAAGATCCCCCCATGTCCCCAATATTTCAGGCATGGCCCCATATTGGAACCGTTGGCCCATTTTTTTAAGATGGATCCCCTTAAAAAAATTTGTAAAAAAAAAAAAACAGGTTGTTTGTTTGACACTAAGCGTTTCTAAAATACTACTACTATGGATGCTAGAGAAAATAATTGGATTTGTACATTGGATGTAAAAAATTTGTTTACAAATTTTACCGTATGAGGAGGCTTTTGAGGTGGGGAAGGTGTATTAACATTGGACCCCCCCCTACAAAAAGCCCCATCTTTTTTCCCTTATGACACTATTTGAAACGGTACTAAAAAAAAAATTATTTAGGTTTGGGGAGGAGTTTTTTTCTCCAAAAAAACAGGGGACATCCCTGGGTCTCCGGCCGGACCAAGTGTGGCCAATATTATATGTGGGCCTTTGAAAAAAGGGTTTTTCACTCATCCACATATTCCCCCAAAAAATATTTGGAAAAAATAGGGGATGACATATTCTTATTTTGGAAGGGTACGGAGACTGAACTGTTAGAGTTTGTGCAGTACATTAAGAATGTCACCCTTTGATTTTAAATTTGTGTAACAAAACAAAATAAAATTGATTTCTAGTTGAGGGTTTGTAAAATAGAAAAAACGCAATATTTTAACCACCTTTAACTAAAAACCCCTGATCGAAACAAACATTGAATAGAAAAATTGCCATCCCCCCAGGGATTGCAGGGATGCCCCCTGGCAAATTTATCCGAGCAAGGAGAATATGTGGGGGATAAAAAATACAACGTACAGAAGGGAAAAAAAATAAAAAAATTTTTAAAAAAAAAGGGTTTGACTTCATGAAAGGGGAGATGGTGATGAGGTTGGTTAAAAATAAAAAGAGAGGGAATTTCTGGGAAACTAAAAGAAAAAAAGAGGAAAAAGTAGATGTAAATAATAACCATGATGGAAAAAGAGCTCATTGATTAAACGTACTATCAACCCTTATGGCACATAAACAAAAAAACAAAAAAAAATGGGCATTTTTTTAAAAAAGTCAAAAACACATTTTAGGAAAGGAAGGTCTATGGGACGTCTTGTGAATCGGGGTATTGCAGTGTGGGTAGAACTAGACAACAAAAGGGTTGGGGCAGTTAAACATGGAAAATTCCCTTGCATGGGATGCTCCAATGCCGTGCCCTAATAAAAGGTTTCAAAATTCGCCCCCCCATGAAAGGGAAGAGATAGAATTAGAAGATATCAAAAGCTGTACGTAAAAAAAAGTTAAATATGCCCCCAAGGCCCATGCGGCAGAATATATGTAGGGGGGGAAAAAGCCGACAAATTTAAACAGAGGGTTACAGGAACACAAATCTCTTTACGACCTTTGAAAAAGAATGCAGCAGAACATGGGCCAGGAAAACAATAAATAGGCGAGACTATTGTAGCACCCCACTTTCACGAATCCAGGCACCAGGTGATGTCTCAAATGGGTGTCCTGGAAAGGGGATCAATGTCAGAAAAATGCGAAGTATCCCCCAAAGCTTCTGAAACGAGGGCGTTTTGGATTCATACTTCTATCCCTAGCACCCAAAAGGGCCCCAATGAAAAACTTAGTTTAAGTGTTATTTATGATGTTTAAACATTAATTTTGGTACCTGGTTTTTTAAATGTTTTTTCTTGGGAAAATTTTGGGGTGCAATAAGACGCCCGTATTGGGACAAGGGTTTAAAATTGATTTTATTGTTGTTTTTTAGTATGGGCGTGCTTTTTTCCCACGTGAGATGGGAGGGTTTTTTAAACGTTTTGCAGGATGGAGTAGGGATGCTTGAAAAAAGGGGAAAAAAAAATTTCCGAAAAGTCGATCACGTACTACAGAGGACTATCCGCCTTTGTAAAGGGGTTCGAACAGAAAGATTGGGGAAATCCCCAAGGGGAAAATTGGGCATATGCCATTGTGCATTTAAAATTTGGGGACCCGGTTTTTAAAATTTCCAAATTTCTGTTGTGTTTTTTCACTTATCTATATTATTGTGGAATATAAAAATAAAGTTTACCTTCTAAACTGTTATTTTGCGTTGAAGAAACTTTTTGCTTTTTGGACTGATATATGGGGTTTCAGGAAAGGAAATTTCCCCATTCCCAAAACGCCAAACCCGGGGGACCGTTAAGGGAAATTTATTAGCAGCGCTTTGATTATTGGATATACTTCATTGAAACCCACTAAAACTCTATACATAAACAGTTTCCCTTTTTTTGACTACAGAGAGGAAAGGGGCCTGGTGATGGGGCATCCTGCTTAGTCACTGACTGCAATTCAAACAAAAACACCCGCCCCCTTCTGAGGCACAGAGCTGAAGAGCTGGGTGCAGGAGGTATGAGATTAGATCGGGGGCAAAACCCCTTTAAAAGGTTTTTTGGGAAGATTTGCAATAAAAGTTTGGTTAAAACCCGATTATTCCCCATAGGAGCGATTTTTTAGGTTTGGGAAAACTTTTTTCCCTACCACCTTTTCAGGGGCTGTTTTTTTTGTAAATTTTGGGGTGGACGGCGGGGCCCCCGACGCTTGAAAGAAATCAAAAAGGGGAAAGTTTTATTGTTTATGAGCGATTACTTTAATGTAAAAAATTTTTTCTTAAAGGGGTTGTTCATCGAAGATTATAGTTGAAAAAATTTTGGGGCCAAAATCTAAAAGGGTGTACGTCCCTTTGGGTTTCTATTGGCAAAGTGCTACGGTTTTAGAGAACGGGCCCGGTTTTTCATGTGTTAGAAAAGGTGTTTGTTTCTTTGGGAGGGGAAAATTCTTTCCTGCCCGGTCGTGGGACTTTCAAAGGAAAAAGGCCCGTGAAGAGGGGGGGCAGGGGTGTGTGTTTTTTGGGAAAGGGATGGGGGGGGGGAAGCAGGGGAGAGGACCCTTTCAGGGGGGGGTTTTTGTGTATTGGGGAGCTACATGCAGGGACAAAAAGGGGGTGAAGGCGGGGGAGGGTTTTTTATTGGCAGCCCCAGGGTGTGTGTATTGGCGCCACAGGGGTGGAGGGGAGGCAGGAAGAGGATACAATACACACAAACCCCCTGCATGTCCTCTCAAATGCTTCTCCCCCCCTTGCCTACCCAAAAACAAAACATCCCGCCCCTCCTCTTTATGCCCTTTCCTTTGCATGTGCACGATTGGGCAGGAAAAGAATTTCTTCCCCGACCGTAAACAAACACCAATTTCTAAGCACATGAAACCCGGGCCCCTTCTCCCAAAACTGTTTTGCCCCTTTTCCAATAGTAAACAAAGAAGTACATTCCCTTTGATTTTTGGGCCCCACATTTTCAAAATATGATCTTTGTTTGTGAGGGCAACCCCCTTTCCTGGTTTGGGCCGTAAAAGTTTTTTCACATTTTTCCATGCTTTGGGGAAATTTGGTTTCCCGGTTTAGGGCCATCTTTTCATTGGGCCCCACTAGGGGGTTTCCCAGGGCCCCGGAAAAGTTAAAAAGGGCCCAAAGGGGGGGTATGCTTGTCCTAGGAATACAAGAAACATACCCTGGATCCCCCTTTGGGTTTGGGTTTTTCTTTTTTTTACTGTTTTTTGTGTTTTTGGATGTGCAAACAAAAAAAGAACCCTAAATGGAAAAGGGGAAACTGAAGGGGGTTTTTTCCCGCCCCCGGGGCCAAAACATTCTTGGGAGGGGTTTCAGGCCCGATATAAGTGGTGTGAAATTATGGGTGTGTTTTTTGGGGGGGCTAGAGGGGATGGCTTTGTGTGTTTTCATGTATTTGGACAGGGCCCCCCGAGTGCTCTGCCCCGGGGGGCCCATTTAAACTGTTGAGACGGTCTGGGAGCGGTCTAAAAATTTAGAATATGTGTTTTTCCCCGTTTGATTTTCGGAAAGTCCACGGTTTTTGTTCTTTTTGCTATGGGTATATGGTTTTTTTAATTGGAAAACCTGCTGTTTTTGGGAAAAAGTTTTTTGTTTTTTTTAAACTGACTGGAAACACTAATAAAAACTGGTTGAAAAAAAAAAAAGAAATGAAGGGAGGTCGCGCCTTCACTTTAGTGATCAGTGGGGGTCGAAGCCCCCGCCCCATTCAGCTCTGAGGGTTCCCCGTGAATGAGAGCGCTTGTAAAATGAAAAAAAACTCCCAAAAAGGGTTTTCGAACTGAAAGGAAGTGAATACAAAGTAGTTACAGCCGCCTGATGAAGCCAGCGCCGCCCCCCTCGCCTTACCTTGCTGCAGTAGTGACACTTCTATAGACCCGTCCGTCTCTGGTTGGGGGGTTTAGGTTTTTTTTGCAATTTTTTGTCCTTTCCTCCATTGAATTACTTTTCTCCTTTACTAAGAAAGCTCTTTTAGGGCTCGTCCCCACGGCAGGTATTTTGGTCGGTTTTTCAGATGGTTTGCGGTTTTAGAAACTGTCTGAAAACCGTCATGCAACGTCCCCATAGTTTTTTTTCAAAATCTGTGGCATCCCCATTGAATGGATTTTCCGCCAGACGGTTCTTGACACCATCGGTGGTTTGAAAAACTTAGAACATGGTTCATTCTTACAGAACATGGACGTAGGGGGGGGGGGGGAGGCTTTAAAAAAAGGGGTTTTCTACTACACAATTCTTACCTTAGTCCTGTTTTTTCCCGTTTTCGTTTTTGAACTCGGAGCGGTTTTCTGGTGTATGGCCTGCAGTGAGAGTGTGAGGACACCAGGTCGTAGCTATAGCAAAGCACTGGTAGCCATCAGGAGGATCAAAAAGGTCTGTAGCTATAGCAACCAGGCTGGCGCCTACAGGAGAGATCAAAGGTTGTAGTTTTAGCAACCAGGCTGGAGCCTATCAGGATAAAAAACGTTTTTAGCTATAGCAACCAGGTGGCAGCCTATAGAAAAAAGATTGAACAGGTCTGTAGGTATAGCAACCAGGCTGGCAGCCTATCAGGGAGATCAAGGTCTGTAGCTATAAACCAGGTGGCAGCCTATCAGGAGAGATAAAAAAGTTGCAGCTATAGCAACCATGCTGCATTTTCTGGAGAATTAAACGGTCTGTATATAGGCCCTGAGGAGCTGATGCCCCAACAAGGGGGATATCTGGAATAGGTAGGCCTGTTAATGGACAATATTGAAAAGTGACTTGTTTTTGCAAGATCTTTAACATAAAAAGCAGCAATTCCTGTAGTGAGACAACCCCTTTAAATCCGCAAACCGCTGACAAAAGCTGCCCCCCACCTGCCAAAAAAGAAAAACTACGTTGGAAAACCCGACGGGATTTGTTTTCGGGGGGAACGCACTCTTAGGCGCATGTATGAACGGGCTTTAGGGGGCCTGTTTTTGGCTTACATGCGCCTCCACCCCAAATCCCGCTGTCGGACGCAGCGTTCGGACTTTCGGCTGCGGCCCGCATGAAGGGGGGGCAGGGGCGGGCAGGGGGGGCGGGTGGGGGCGGTGGGGCGTTCCGGGGCGGGCGCGCCGCGTCGTATTATGAGGCATGTCCCATCGGGGTCCCAAATCGCGGGCTCGGCAGTCCGCAAGCGGGACCGTTTTTTTGGTCTAAAAATCCCCCGGCCCCCGGCGGCGAATGAAGCGGGAAACCAACATGCGGGGAAAGCCGTTTAAGATCGGCGAAGTTCGGCGCTCCGCTCCGTCCCCAAAGGGTATAAATGGGAAAAAAAAATCGCCTTTAAAAAGGCGGAAAACATTGTCAAAAGAGAGCTAAGTAAAAAAAAAAATAAAAAAAAAAAAATTTTCCCCAAAAACCTAGAAGGCGCAATACAAAAAAATTGATATTGCAAATTGCCGGGGAAAAGACAGTAATTAAAAATCTGAAACCTATTTCATTGGTCGGAAAACCGGCCAAATCGGGGGAAAAATTTCGGGAAGGCCCCATGAAACCCCTTTAAAAAATTTCCCTTTTGGGGAAAAGGGGGGGGAAAATTGGGGACAAACCCCAAAAAAATTTCCCGGCGGGGAAAATTTCAAAATACAGTAAAAATGCTGAAAAGAGCTGATTGGTGAGCTAGCGGGGTCTGGCTAGCCACCCAAATCAAAAGGGCGCGACAAAATTTTCCTTCCCAAAAAAAATACTTCTCAGGGGAGGGGGGGGTTTTGGGGGGCATTTTCCCAATTCTTTCGGCCCCGGCTCACCCCGCGCGGCATGAAGATTAATCAACAAATTATTTTATACAGTTAAAAACATTTTTGATAAAGAGCGAACCCTTCTTTAAAAAT
This sequence comes from Phyllomedusa bahiana, assembly GCA_025379985.1. Taxonomy (NCBI): domain Eukaryota; kingdom Metazoa; phylum Chordata; class Amphibia; order Anura; family Hylidae; genus Phyllomedusa; species Phyllomedusa bahiana. The sequence continues at coordinate 15,379 of JAODAL010031705.1, forward strand.
AAACAGTTAAAACCCGAAAAAACGCGTTGTCCGAGACCGGCGCTACATGGGGGAATGCAATGAGAAAATTTTGCCGGGAAATACGAAATTTAAATTTGAAAAAGCTTTCTCATTGGTCCCCCCCAATAAAAAGGCAACCCCAATTTTAGGGGGGAAAACCTTGTTCACGGGGGGGTTTATCCTATGAAAAAATTGCCCAAATCTATTAAAAGGGCGGGACATTAAAAATACGTAAAAAGCAGAAACGATGTTTGGTTAAGCAACGGGGGTTCCCCACTTAGCCAAAACAGAGGCGATGCTTTCTAAAATTCTATGGGGACTTAAAATTTAAAAGGGGGCCCCAAATTTTGGGACCAATGGGAGAGCGAGCCCTCATGGGTTTTAAGCAATCTGGTAAAAAAGTGACATGGCTAAAAATCAAATTATAACACTCAGAAGTTTTGCCGATGTGTATATAAAGGAATACAATGTGGCGTAATTTTTAAAAAAAAAAATTGAAAATTTTTTTTTCTTTTGCCCCATACTATTGACCCTTGGCAAACAAAAAAAAGAAATAACAGATTTTATGGTTTTTTTTTTTTTTTTTGTTAGCCACATATTAGTATTCGTTGTATATACACATGGTACAACTTTTGTAGGTTATAATTTGTTCAGCCAATACACTTTTAACCCGATTGCATTAGAAAACCCATGGAGCGTCGCTCGCTTTTTCCCCTTGGTCCAAAAAGGGCCTCTTTAAATTTCAAGTCCCCCCTAGAACTTTGGAAAGAGCCCTGCCTCTGATTGGCTAAGCTGGACGGCCCCCCCCGGGTTCAACCCAAAAGCTCTTTCTGCCTTTTTTTGTTTTTGAAATGTCCCGCCTTTGAATATGATTGGTCCCCTTTTTTTTCCATGGTAAATGGGCCAAGTCGCTCCTATTTGATTGGTAATTCTCCTCCATAGGAATAAAGGGCATTGTCGTCCTTTCTGATTGGTGGTTTATGCCGACCAAGAGAATAGCTTTACAAATTTGGAATTACTGTTTTCCCGGAATTTCTTATGGCATTCCCTAGTACGCCGGTCCGCGACGAACGCTTGTTCGGGTTTTTAACCTTTATTTTAAAGAAAGGGGTTTTTGGTCTTTATTGAGAAAGTTTTTTACGTATAAAAAAAATTTGTTGATTATTTTTATGCCGCGGGCCTGAGCGCCGAGATTTAGTGCGCTCATCTCTCCATAGAGTAAATGGGAGAAGTTAGCTCCCCCGCTCTGATTGGCGAGCTAGCCGGACCCCCTACTCAGCCAATCACTCTTTTCAGCATTTTTTTCTGTATTTTGAATTATCCCGCCTGGATTTGATGGGGAAACTTCCCATAGGCTAGAAGGGACTTTGCCTCCCTTTTTTGATTGGCGAGATAGCCAAGCCCCCGTTATTCACCAATCAGCCGTTTTTTTTTGCATTTTTTACTGTATTTTGAACAGTCCCCCCGTGGTTTGTTGGGGCAATCCTTCCCATAGGTTTTAATAGTTAGTGTGCTCCATTCTGATTGGCCGGGTTTTTGGGACAATGAGAATAGGGTTTTAGAATTTGAATTACTGTATTTTCCGGCCATTTCCAAAAATCCTAAATTTTTGACTTAGTTTTTGGAAAATGATTTTGTTTTATGTAATTTTTATTTTTAATTTTCAGCCTTTTCTGAGAAGTAAAACGCCTTTTTAAAGGCGATTTTGATTATCTCCGCACCGCATTGGAAAAATTTCTGCCGCTCCCGCCTGTCTCGCATCGGAACAGATTTTGGGCGCGCACCCACGCCCCCTTTCCCCCCACTGTCCCCACCATGGCGGGCGCGGGGGATTTTCCCCACAGTATGATGCAAACCTCCCGGGGGGAAAAATCCAAGCAGCGCCGCACTTCGCCAAAAACACTGGCGAGTCCGGCGACTTTCATGATTTTTATGACGCGGGCCCCCCCCCCCGACATAAAACAGGCGCAGAAACCGCGGGGAAAAGGGAGAAAACGGCGCCTCGACCCGGCGGGGGTTCATACAGGCCCTTGTTCCTACCAGTGTTTATTAGGATATAATCAAGGTGGTGATGGTGTGCCCCCCCCCCCCCCCCCCCCCATATTTTTTAGTAGGGCCCCAGGGCCATTTTAACAGTATTATGGGCCCCTGAGAATAGAAGTGTAGTTGACCCTGCCCAAATACATGACATCTAACCCCCGTCAACCCCTTGTCATGCGTTTGTTCAGATGTCTTTTAAAACAGTCTGCAGCCAGGGCGTCTTGAAGTTCTGGGCCCTAGTGAATGTGAATGGGGCCCCTTATTACCATGGCCAAAAGACAATGTTGGGGAGAAAGGCTTTTGGGGCCCCCTCAGACTGCAGGGCCCTACCTCTGCACCTTCTATAGCTACGCCCTTGTCTGCAGCCTACAAGACTAATCGGCCGGGGTGGGAGTCGGTGGCTCCCTGCCTCTCCATGACTGTTAACTGTGCGCATGCGCTAAGAAAATATAAACAGTGCATGCGCTGAGGATTCCTGGGACATACAGTCACCACCGGGGGTCTCTATGACAATTGCTTAGTGTGCCCAGTGGATTAGACGGACCTGATGGGCCCCTTATTAGCCATGTGGAAACGATTCTCCTTCCGTTTTACAGCAAAACACATTTAAATCAGAGCAGAGGCTGCGGCCGTGCGGGCTCCAGAGCCGAGGTCACACATGAAGGTCTCTCCCCAGTGGGACCGGCTGTGATGGGGCCGATTAGATCTAAAGATTCTTTGCTTGAACGGGAATCAAAACATTTCCTATCATCACAAAGAAACAAATAAGAGTCCTGAGAGTCCTGAGAAAGAGCAAGAAAGTAACAGGAGACACGGACGCCACAGTCCGGACCCGGTGTCAGTGCTGATAAGATCAGTCCCGCTTTGGATGATTCAGCCGTGTATTACACCTCCCCTGATATCGGAATAGACGCCATCATGTCACCGTCCTGTGCAGCCGCCTGCAGCGCCCCCTGGTGACACCTGCTAATGCCCGGGCTTCCAACAGCTGGACACCTGTCAATCAGCCATTCTGCTGGGAATTTAAAGGGGTTTTCTTCCCACATTGATTAGCATTAAACATGTAGGCGACGGTAAAAATAGACTATTGCCAAATACATTGCTTTTCTGATTTTGCTTTTTTCAAAGAAAGAGCAGTTCTTATCTCCTGCTTGTGTATACAAGCTTCTCTAGGTTACCTACCACCTCTCTCTGTTCCATCAGTGGCCAGAATGGTGATGCCACTCCCTGCTGTGTCTTATCAGCAGCACAGGAGCTTAATTATCTTTCTTGCTGACAACCTTTAACCCTTTAGAGCTCTGTAGCCTTCTGCTCTGTTGTTAAACTTCTCCATCAACAATGTCCCTCTAACAAGTTCAGCCCGAACAGGAAGTGGGAGTCTGAAGCTGTAGAAACTCCCACATCTGAACAGGAAATAATAGCCTGAAGCTGTAGAACCGCCCACAATCTGAACAGGTAGTCGGAGCCAGAAGCTGTAGAACTGCCCACAGCCTGAACAGGAAGTGGAAGTCTGGAGCTCTTAAACTGACCACAATCTGAACAGGAAGTGGGAGCCTGAAGCTGTAGAAACGTCCACAGCCTCGACAGTTACTGGGGGCACGAAACTGTAGAACTGCCCACTGTGAACAGGAAGTGGGAGCCTGAATCTGTAGAACCACCCACAGCCTGAACAGGAAGTAAGAGTCTGAAGCTGTAGAACTGCCCACTGTGAACAGGAAGTGGGAGCCTGAACCTGTAGAACCACCCACAGCCTAAACAGGAAGAGTCTGAAGCTGTAGAACTGCCCACTGTGAACAGGAAGTGAGAGCCTGAAGCTGTAGAACCACCCACAGCCTGAACAGGAAGTAAGAGTCTGAAGCTGTAGAACCACCCACAGCCTGAACAAGAAATGGAAGTCTAAAGCTTTGGAAATGCCCATCATGATCAGTAAGTGGGAGCCTGAAGCTGGCAGTGAAGAACAGTCGTGTGAAACACCTAGATGGGTAAACCCCTTTAAGTGGATTTTCCGGGTAGTGCTATTATAAAAAAGGCATTTTATTTTTCAATATACTTTTTGTATGTATTTCTATAGTTTTTTTTGGGACCTCTGCTTGTTTTCAGTCCATAGGAACCTTCATTATTTACTCCCGGGGATCATGTAGGAGCTGATCCGTGCACTGTAACAAGCCAGGCAGCCATGTTTTCATCACTTGGCTATGGCGAATATTTCTGCTCCTACTGAATGACTCAGAGATACTGGAGGTGTCTACAGGACAGACAATACTAGAGGAGCCTGTGTCTGTGGGGACGTCCGAGCTGCAGGAGCGAGAAGGTGACAGCTGCAGGGACACATTCACTACCTGTAATGTAAATGTCATATCTAGGGGCGCACCCTATAAATGGGCAGATGTTACATGTTTTGCAGCACATGTCTTATATATAGGAATTTATTATAACTGGAGCAAAGGAAGAAAGTGGCCTGGTATGATGGATGACATTTTCCATCATGTGGACAGCCAGGTGTGTGCGTCACTTACCTGGGGAAGAGATAATAGCAGGGTGCACTATGGGAAGAAGACAAGGTGACTGGAGCAGTGTGAAATGTTCTGCTGGGGGGGCGCTGGCATCATGTGGATGTTACTGTGACTCATATCACCTACATAACCATTGTACACACCAGGTCTGCCCTTTCATGGAAGTGGGTAAATGCCCTCGGGGCCCCTTGCAGGGTGTTGGGTCCAGGCCAGAGCAGGGGTCTGCACAGTGCTCCAGCATGGTAAGCCCCTTGCTGGGTCGTGGGCTCCTGTCTGGGATGCCCCTTGCAGGCGTGTAGTCGAGGTTCAGCAGGTGTTGCCCCTTGCAGGGTGTGGGGCTCCAGGCACGGTGATGGCCCCTTGCAGTGGGTGGGTGTCGGCTCCCAGGCCAGCCAGGACAGGTGTTGCCTCTTGCAGGGTTGTGGGCTCCTGCTGGTGCATGAACTTGACTTAGGGTGTGGGCTCCAGGCAGGTTTGAGCCCTTGTAGCGGTGTGGGCTCCCTCAGCAGGTAGTTTTATGCCCTTGTAGGGTGTGGGCTCAAGCAGGTGATGCACCTTGTTAGGGTGTGGGCTCCTGAGGTGATTGCCCCTTGTAGGGTGTGGGCTCAAGCAGGGGTGATGCCCTTGCAGGGTTTGTGGGCTCCAGCAGGTGGGTGTGACCTTGTAGGGTGTGGCTCAAGTGCAGTGATGCCCTTGTAGGGTGTGGGGCTCCAGCAGGTGATGCCCCTGGCAGGTTGTGGGCTGCAGCAGGTGTTGCCCCTTGCAGGGTGTGGGCTTCAGCATGTGATGCACCTTGAGGGTTGTGGGCCTCAGGAGAGGTGGGTTGCCCCTTGCAGGGTGTGCGGGGGTACCGCAGGTGATGCCCTTGACAGTGGTGTGGGGTTCAGAGGTGATGCCCTGCAGGTGTGTGGGAAGGTTCTGCAAGTGATTGGCCCCTTGCTGGGTGTGGGGTTCAGCAAAGTGATGCCACCTTGCAGGTTGTGTGGGCTCAGCTTAGTGATGCTCCTTGCCAGGGGTGTGGGCCTCCAGGCCCTAGCGACAGGGTGATGCCCATTGCGGGTGTGGGGTTCAGCAGGTGGATTGCCCCATTTGCAGGGTTTGTGGGGTTCAGCAAGTGATGCCCCTGCAGGTGTGGCTCCAGGCAATGGACAGGTGCAATGCCCCTTGCAGGGAGTGGGCTCCAGCAGGTGATGCCCTTGACAGGTGGTTTGGGCTCAGCAAGTGATGCCCTTGCAGTGTGTGGGCACCCAGCTGGTGTGCCCATTGCCAGGGGTTGTGGGCTCCAGGCAGGTGATGCCCCTTGCAGGGTGTGGGCTCCAGCAAGTGATGCCCCTTGCAGTGTTGTGGGGCTCAGGAGGGTGATGCCCCTTGCAGGGTGTGGGCTCCAGCATGGTGATTACCCCTCGCAGGGTGTGGGCGTTTGAACAGGGTTTAATGCCATTGGCAGGGTGGGGGCTCCAGCACGGTGTTACCTACGCTGGGTTGTGGGCTGCAGCAGGTGATTGACCCTTTGCAGGGTGGTGATTGGTGGGCTGCTGCACGGCAGGTGATGCCCTTGCAGGGTGTGGGCTCCAGCAGGTGATGCCCCTCGCAGGGTGTGGGTACAGCAGGGATGCCCCTTGCAGGGTGTGGGATCCAGAGGTGATGCCCCTCGAAGGGAGGTGGGCTCAGCAGGTGATTGCCTTGCAGGGTGTGGGCTCCAGCAGGTGATGCCTCTTGCAGGGTGTGGGGTTCAGCAGGTGATGCCCCTTGCAGGGTGTGGGGTTCAGCAGGTGATGCCCTTGCAGGGTGTGGGCTCCAGCAAGTGATGCTCCTTGCAGGGTGTGGACTCCAGGCCAGTACAGGTGATGCCCCTTGCAGGGTGTGGGGTTGGTTCAGGCAGGTGATGCATTGCTGGGTTGTGGGAGTTACAGCAGATGATGCTCCCTTGCGGGTGTGGGGGTGTTTTCAGAGGGTGATTGTGCCCCTTGCAGGGGTGTGGGGTTTCAGCAGGTGATGCCCATTGCAGGGTTCTTGTGTTGGGGTTCATGCAGGTGGATGCCCCTTGAGGGTGTGTGGGCTCTCCAGCAGGTGTTGCCCCGTGCAAGGGTGTGGGCTTCAAGAAGTGGTGTGATGCCCTTGCAGGGTATATGGGCTATACAGCAGGTGATGCCCATTGCAGGGTGTGGGCTCGAGCAGGTGGATGCCTTGCAGGGTGGGGGCTCCTGAAGGTGGATTGCCCCTTGTAGGGTGTGGGATCCAGCAAGGGTGATACCCTACTGCGGTGTGGGCTCCAGCAGAGGTTGTTGCCCCTTGCAGGGTGTGGGCTCAGCAGGTGGATAACCCTTGCGGGTGTGGGCTCTACAGCAGGTGATACCCATTGCAGGGTGTGGGCTCCAGCAGGTGATTTGATGCACCTTGCAGGGTTGTGGGCCTCCAGCAGGTGTGCTCCTTGCAGGGTGTGGGCTCCAGCAGGTTGAATTGCTCATTGCTGGTGATGTAGGGGCTTCCTGGCCAGGACAGGTGATGCCCCGTGCAGGGGGGTGTGGTCTTCCTGCAGGTGATTGCCCATCGCAGGGTTGTGGGGTTTCAGCAGGGTGATGACCATTGCTGGGTTGTGGGCTCCAGAAGGTGTTGCCCCTTGTAGGGCTATGTGGGCTTCCAGCAGGTATGCCCCTCGCAGGGTGTGGGCTCCTGCAGGTGGTGCCCCGTGGTGTGTGGGCATCTCCAGCAGGTGATGCCCCTTGCAGGGTGTGGGCTCCAGCAGGTGATGCCAATTGGCAGGGTGTGTGGGCATCATGCAGGTGATGCTCCTTGCAGGGGTCTGGGCTCCTGCAGGTGATGCCCTTGCAAGGGTGTGGGCTCCAGCTGGTGATGCCCCTCGCAGGGTTGGGGCCCTCCAGGCAGGTGATGCCCCTAGCAGGGTGTGGGGTTCAGCAGGTGATTGACCCTTGCTGGGTGTGCTCCAGCAGGTGATGCCTCTTGCAGGGTGTGGGCTCCAGCAGGTGATGCCCTTGCAGGGTGTGGGCTCCAGCAGGTGATGCCCCTTGCAGGGTGTGGGCTCCAGCAGGTGATGCCCCTTGCAGGGTGTGGGCTCCAGGAGGTGATGCCCCTCGCAGGGTGTGGGGTTCAGCAGGTGATGCCCTTTGCAGGGGGTGGGCTCCAGCAGGTGATGCCCCTCGCAGGGTGTGGGGTACAGCAGGTGATGCCCCTTGCAGGGTCTGGGCTCCAGGAGGTGATACCCCTCGCAGGGTGTGGGCTCCAGCAGGTGATGCCCCTTGCAGGGTGTGGGCTCCAGCAGGTGTTGTTCCCTTGCGGGTGTTGGGGCTCCAGCAGGTGATGCCCCGTGGCAGGGTGTGGGTCCATCAAAGGTGATGCCCCTTGCGGGGTGGGCTCCAGCGGTGTGTGCCCCTTGCAGGGGGATGTGGGCTCCTGCAGGTTGTGCCCCTTGCAGGGTGTGGGCTCCAGCAGGTGATGCCCCTTGCAGGGTGTTGGCTCCAGCAGGTGATGCCCCTAGCAGGGTGTGGGCTCCAGCAGGTGATGCCCCTTGCTGGGTGTGGGCTCCGGCAGGTGATGCCCCTTGCAGGGGTGTGGGCCTCAGCCAGGTGATTGGCCCCTCGCAGGGTTTTTTGTTGTGGGCTCTCCAAGCGTGTGATTGCCCTTGCTAGGTGTGGGCTCCATGCAGGTGATTGCCCTTGCAGGTGGTGTGGGTCCAGCAGGGTGATGCACCCTTGCAGGGTCTGGGCTCCAGCAGGTGATTGCCCTTGCAGGGTTTTATGTCGGGCTCCAGCAGGTGTTGCCCCTTGCAGGGTGGGGACCCAGGCAGGTGATGCCCCTTGCTAGGGGGGGGGGGGGGGGTTGGGTGTGGGCTTCCAGCAGGTGATTGACCCTTGCAGGGTGTGGGCCCAGCAGGTGATGCCACTCGCAGGGTCGGGCTCAAGGCCTGGACAGGTGATGCCCCTTGCAGGGTGTGGGCTCCAGCAGGTGATGCCCCTTGCAGGGTGTGGGCTCCAGCAGGTGATGCCCCTTGCAGGGTGTGGGCTCCAGCAGGTGATACCCCTCGCAGGGTGTGGGCTGCAGCAGGTAATGCCATTGCAGGGTGTGGGCTCCAGCAGGTGATGCCCCTCGCAGGGTGTGGGCTCCAGCAGGTGATGCCCCTTGCAGGGTGTGGGCTCCAGCAGGTGATGCCCCTTGCAGGGTGTGGGCTCCAGCAGGTGATGCCCCTTGCAGGGTGTGGGCTCCAGCAGGTGATGCCCCTCGCAGGGTGTCGGCTCCAGGCCAGGACAGGTGATGCCACTTGCAGGGTTGGGGCGCCAGCAGGTTGATACCCTTGCACAGGGGGGTGGGATCCAGGTGGTGTTGCCCTTGCAGGGTGTGGGCTGCAGCAGGGTGATTGACCCTTCCGCAGGGTGGTGGTCGGCCAGCTGGTTGTGATGCCCTTGCTGGGTGTGGGGTCCAGCTGGTGATGCACCCCTTGCAGGGTGTGGGCTCCAGAAAAGGTGGTACCACCTTGCTGGGTCTGGGCTCCGCAGGTGATGCCTCTTGCAGGTGGGGCTCCAGCAGGTTGATGCCCCTTGCAGGGTGGGGCTCCAGCAGGGTCGATGCCCCTCGGCAGGGTGTGGGCCTCTAGCAGGTTGATGCCCCTTGCAGGGTTGTGGGCTTACAAGCAGGTGATGCCCCATGCAGGGTGTGGGGCTCCTGCAGGGTGATGCCCCTTGCAGGGTTGTGGGCTCAAGATGGTGATGCCCATTGCAGGTTCGGTGTGGGCTCCAGCAGGTGATTCCCCTGGCAGGGTGTCGGCTCCAGCAGGTGATGCCTCTTGCTGGGTGTGGGCTCCAGCTGGTGATGCCCCTTGCAGGGTGTGGGCTCCAGCAGGTGATGCCCCTTGCAGGGTGTGGGCTCCAGCAGGTGATGCCCCTTGCAGGGTTGTGGGGCATCCAGTGGTGATGCACCTTGCAGGGGTGGGGCTTCCAGCTGGTTGATGCCCCTTTGCAGGGTTAGGGATCAGCAAGGTGATTCTTGCAGGGTCTGGGTACCAGCAGGGGAATGCCCCTTGCAGGGTGTGGGCTCCAGGTGGTGATGCCCCTTGGCAGGTGTGGGGCTCCGCAGGTGTTGCCCCTTGAAGGGTGTGGGCTCCAGCAGGTGATTTGCCACTGCTGGGGTTGGGCTCCAGCAGGTGATTGCCCCTTGCGGTGTGGGCTCTCCAGCTGGGATTGCCCCTTGCAGGGTGTGGGCTCCAGCAGGTGATGCCCCTTGCAGGGTGTGGGCTCCAGCAGGTGATGCCCCTTGCAGGGTGTGGGCACAGGGCGCTCAGTGTTTCGGCTGCTTCCAGGGGCAGGACAGGGACCCTGTGATCTCCGCCTCCTGTGCGTCACTGCGGGCTGGGCGGCTGCAGAGGAGAGGACGGCGGGGGCAGCCGCAGCCCCACTCCTGGAAGCGGGCACCGGGGACATGAAGACGAGCTGAGCGCCCAGACGGGTGGGTGAGTCTCCCGAAGTTTCCCGGTTATGTGTGGGTGTGCTGGGGGCCGGGGTGCTGCCCCTGTGATTGGGGGAGAGGCTGGAGGGGTCACCCTATGGGGCTGCATGTGGGGGATCCCTGCCCGGGCATGGGGGGCCCCGCTAATCCCCTAGGAGGCCATAGAACGTTCAGTGCAGAGACTGATACATTGTATCGTGTGATGTAACGGATCGGCCGGGGATCGGACGTGCGGATTTCCCGGTGTCTGTGATGCTTGTGCTGGATCCAGATGTGCAGGATTTCTAGAATTGTCAGGATTTTCCAAGTTGTTGCAGGTTTCAGGATTTTATTGTCCAAAATTGTTACTAAATTGGAAGATTGTAGCGAAAACTAAGGCGACAACCGATGGAAATCCGTCCTACTGGTACCAGACCCGACCTACAGCTGCAGGAGCTTATAGGGATGATGGGAGTTATTGTTCTTGTCACCTCATCTAATTTACCTTTAAGATTACATACAGTACCAGAGTTTGTCAATTGTTCTAGCTCATCATCATGATACCATATGTGTTTTACATGGGACTGCAGGTAACTGGCTTTAGCTCTCAATGCAGAAACTTTTATTTTTTTAAATGTTTTCGCTTACAGGGTTGAAATTTCTAATTAATATTGCAGATTTCACGTTTTTATTGTCCAAAATTGTTCTTAAATTGGAAGATTGTAGCAAAAACTACCGGACCCAATCTGCGTCACATCATATATGACCCGGCCTGGAGTGGCTTATATCTATGATGGGAGTTATTGTTCTTGGGACTTTGTGCAGATTTTGGTGCCTTTAAGATTACGTACAGCAGCGGTGTAGCAGAGCTGAGTTTGTCATGTGTTCTAATTCATCATCACTATATGTGTTTTACATAGGACTGCAGGTAACTGGCTTTAGCTCTCAATGCAGAAACATTTTTTTTTGAATGCCCTCGCTTACAGGTAGAACATTTCTAATATTTTACAAAGTTGTAACAATAATATTGCAGATTTCACGTTTTGATTGTCCACAATTGTTATTAAATTGGAAGATTGTAGCAAAAAGTAATGGAAAACCAATGGAAATCTATCATACTGGTACCAGACCCGATCTGCGTCACATCATACACGACCCGGCCTGGAGTGGCTTATGTCTATGATGGGAGTTATTGTTCTTGGGACTTTGTGCAGATTTTTGATGCCTTTAAGATTGCGTACAGCAGCGGTGTAGCAGGGCTGAGTTTGTCATGTGTTCTAATTCATCATCACTATATGTGTTTTACATAGGACTGCATGTAACTGGCTTTAGCTCTCAATGCAAAGCATTTTTTTGGAAATGGACTTAAATTCAGAACCCTTCTAAAATTGTTAAAAGTTGTAACAATAATATTGCGTACTTTAAGTTTTTACTGTTCAAAATTGCTGTTAAATTGAAAGATCCACAATTGTTATTAATTTGGAAGATTGTAGCAAAAACTAAGGCGACCAACTAATGGATATCCGTCCTACTGGTACTGGATTACAGAAACTTTTTTTTTTTTTAAATGTCCTCGCTTACAGGTAGAAAGAACATTTCTAAAATTTTAACAATTTTTAAGTTGTAACAATAATATTGCAGATTTCATGTTTTTATTGTCCAAAATTGTTATTAAATTGATAGATTGTAGCAAAAACTAAGGCGACAACCAATGGAAATCCGTCATACTGGTACCAGACCCGATCTGCGTCACATCATATACGACCCGGCCTGGAGTGGCTTATATCTATGATGGGAGTTATTGTTCTTGTGAGTTTCATAGTGCAGTGCACAGTACAAGTGTAGCAGAGCTGAGTTTGTCACTTGTTGTAACTTATCCTCCTGATACTGTGTGCCTTACATAGGACTGCAGGTCCCTGGCTTTATCTCTCAATGCAAAAAGGTTGCAGCACACATTCAGCTCTGCTACATATGTCAGATGTTCCTGAACGATGTGACATGGCTATCTCAGGCGTCCTTGTAGAGTGTGGCTGGGTTGGTGGTGGTCCTAGGTGGTCCTGGTTGGATATTGAGTTGTCATGAATGTGCAGCAGATCTCCCGGCGGCGGGCGCTTCCTCAGGCTGCAAAGCAGATTAAGTAAATTACTGCGTGATTTGATGCCGAGCACAGAAGATGGTTTATCAGATCTTCTGCTCATGGATGATTATTCTTGAGGGTTCTCTACATTATACGATGAATGTTGCCGGCTGCGTCAGTGAATGCGCCGCGCAGAGTCCGGGGGTCAAGTCATAAACCCCATAAATGCCGAATACGATGGACCCCCCCCCCCGGAGTAAGGAGGGGGTCGCCGCCTCACTCCTGTTTATTTACTGGTGACTCTTATTTTAGGAACAGAATTCACAGTTCAGCTCGTAAATCCCGCTGCGCCGCTCACATTCCCTTACACCTCGATTTTCCTGCTGACGCTCAATGAAGAGAGAAGACTCATGATGCATTCACCGATAGAAGCATCGCCCTCATATCCCCCAGGTCGCCCTAATGCTGTGACCTATCGAGACCCGGACTCCACTAAAGAGTCCTGTGGTAACGGCAGCAGAGCCTGTAAGTTGTGATCTGCAGTCTCCATGGATGGGACTTGTTCTCCAGCTCATCCCACAGATGATCGATCGGACTTGGATCTGCAGAATCTGGAGGCCAAGTCACCACCTTACATAGTTACATAGGGCGACTTGTATGATGTAGGCGCATAGAGGACGCTTCTAAATAGCTTTAAACCAGTGTAGAATGCGCCAGAATATCTGGACCTCTCCTACTGCGGGGCATACATTTGGTGCTTTCTAGTTCCCCTACGACACCTCAGGCTCAGGTAATCCCCTTGTACCCTGGTCTGGCTGTTCCAGCAGTAATGCGCCCAGGTCTGCCGTCCTCCAGTCATAAATGTGTAGAATTACATGGTTGTGGTGCGACGCCCCCAGAACACCCACACACCTCAGGCACATTACAAGGTGTTGCGGGAACCTCAAGATGCGCCTACTTTCGGAGTGCACCTGCTCATACATCTAGAGAACAGGGCTGCGCCAGTTTTTGGGCTGAAAGGACACCAGAATAGTGGCACAGTCCCGTTCATAGTTTGTAAGGCCGATAAAAGACAGACGTCCATTCAGTTCAGCCTATTGTGCTAAAGTGTTGATCCAGAGGAAGGCAAAAAAACTCCAAGAGGTAGAAGACAATTGTCCTCATTTTAGGGGAAAAATTCAGACTCCAATCTGGCAGTCAGAATAAATCCCTGGATAAACGACCCCTCTCCAGAATCCTGGTCACTATAACGTGTTACATTATTACATCTAGAAATGTATCCAGACCCTTCTCCAGAATCCCGGTCACTATAACCTGTTATATTATTACATCTAGAAATGTCTCCAGACCCTTCCCCAGAATCCTGGTCACTATAACTTGTTCTATTATTACATCTAGAAATTTATCCAGACCCTTCTCCAGAATCCTGGTCACTATAACGTGTTACATTATTACATCTAGAAATGTATCCAGACCCTTCTCCAGAATCATGGTCACTATAACCTGTTATATTATTACATCTAGAAATGTACCAGACCCTTCTCCAGAATCCTGGTCACTATAACCTGTTTTATTTATTACATCTAGAAATGTATCCAGACCCTTCTCCTTAATTCTGGTCACTATAACTTGTTATATTATACATCTAGAAATGTATCCAGACCCTTCTCCAGAATCCTAGTCACTATAACCTGTTATATTATTACATCTAGAAATTTATCCAGACCCTTCTCCAGAATCCTGGTCACTATAACTTGTTATATTATTACATCTAGAAATGTATCCAGACCCTTCTCCAGAGTCCCGGTCACTGTAACTTGTTCTATTATTACATCTAGAAATGTATCCGGGAACCCTTCTCCAGAATCTGGTTTCCACTATAACTTTTTTTATATTATTACGCTCCAGAAATGCATCTAAACCCTTTTTGAACTCTGTTAGTGAATTCACAAGTTCCTCTGGCAGAGAGTTCCACAGTCTCACTGCCCTTACAGTAAAGAATGCCTTTCTATATTTATGTAGAAACCTTCTTTCCTCTAGATGTAGAGGACGCCCCTTGTACTGGATATAAATAGATCCCGGGAGAGATCTCTATATTGACCCCTGATATATTTATTAGGTCACCTTGGAAGCATTGTCCTGTTGCCAAAACAAGTTATAGTGACCCCGGGATTTCTGGAAGAAGGGGTCTGGATACATTTCTAGAGTAATATAGAACAAGTTATAATGACCCGGATTTTTGGAGAAGGGTCTGGAAAACATTTTTTAGGTGTTAAAAAATAACAAGTTATAGTGATCAGGATTCTGGAAGAAGGGTCTGGATACATTGCTAGATGTAAGAATAGAAAAAAAACAAGTTATAGTGAACGGGGATTTGGAGAAGGGGTCCGGATACATTTCTAGATGTAATAATACAACAAGTTATAGTGACCGGGATTCTGGAGAAGGGTCTGGAGACAATTTTAGATGTAATAATATAACAAGTTATAGTGACCAGGATTCTGGAGAAGGGTTCTGGTCTGGATAAATTTTCTAAAATGTTTTAATATAACAAGTTTTTATAGTTGAACAGGATTCTGGAGAAGGGTCTGGATACATTTCTAGATTTAATAATATAACAAGTTATAGTGACCAGGATTCTGGAGAAGGGTCTGGAGACATTTCTAGATCTAGTAATATAACAAGTAGACCCCGATAATCAGCTCCACTAGTGGTCCCAAGAATCAGCTCATCTGGAGGGCCCCAAAAACTCTCAACATGTGCTCCCCAAGAATTATCTTCACTGTCAGGTCCCGGGCAATCTCCCACTGGGGGGGTCCCGGGCCCCCCACCGGGATGATTAGACCTGGCCAAATTGGGGGCTGGGCAAACTTGCTATTGTTACTCTCCCCCAAATCTAGGGAGGAAGCTTTTGTCTAAAAATTTCCCTCAATTGTTCCATGTACTTCCCAAATTCAGGGTTTTTGTGACTTGTTTTTGTGACTGGCACGAGGCGGGTTGTCCAACCCTTTCCTCCATGTCCTGCATAAATTGCACTGCCTCACACACATTTCCCCATTTTAAAGGTCTGCTTAAACAAAACATCCGAAAAAATGCATTGTTGCTGTGTGTGTCAACAGCCCCGTTACAGAGGTCCTCCTGAGTCTTTTCTGCCGCTTTGAAAAACAGTCCCAAAATTTCCAGAAAAGTCCATAAAGATAAAGAACTTTTTCTCAGTGTCCATGAAAAAAACAGAAGTTCCGCACGTAATTTTCACTTATTTTCAATGCTTTGTTTTCCAGTTTTTCTGTAAAAGGGGGCCCCGCCCTTGTTTTTTTAATTTTAATTTATTCAGGAAGAAGACAAAAATTCGGGGATTTTTCTCGGATCTATTGCTTTATTATGTCTATAAATTCCCCCGGGTATATGAGTGTTATGTTTTTTGTTTTTCCTTGTACATCTTTATCCATGTTTTTATCTGCTACCCGTTGCCGGCTTGTGGGCTGCATCCAGAGGTTGGTTGTACACAGGTTTTTATCTACAGTGTCTTGAAGTGACAAACAGCTTAAAATAGCCTTTTTTTGGGGCTTTACCCTAGATCCCCAATTTCCGCTGTCCCCTCCAGACCCCTCTGTCCCCTCCAAACGCCTCTGTCCCCTCAAGACCCCTCCCTCCCCCTCCAGACCCCTCTGTGCCCTCCAGACTCCTCGTTTCTCTCCTGACCCCTTTGTCTGTCGCCATACTCCCTTCCCCTCTCCGACTTCTCTGTCCTTTCTAGCCCCTCTTTCCCCCCAGATCCTCTGTCCCCCTCGGGGCCCCTTGGCCCCTTTCGATTTTTGTCCCCTCAAGAAAACTCTGTCCTCCTCCGCCCCTCTGTCCCCCTCGGTCTTGGTCCCTCCAGACTCCTTGTCCCTCAGCCCTCTGTCCCCTCCGACCCTCTGTCCCCTCCAGATCCTCTGGTCCCCTCCAAAATTTTCTTTTCCCCCGATCCCTCTCCCCCCGATCCTCTTTCCCCTCCCGACTCCCTGCCCCCCTCAGCTCCTCGCCCCCCTCGGTCCTTGTTCTCCTTCAGATCCTTGTCCGTCCCATACCCCCGGTCCCTCTCCAATTCTCGTCCTTCTCTAGACCCATCTTTCCCCTCCAGACTCCTCTGTCCCCCTCAGGCTCCTCTGGTCTCCTTCAGACTCCTTTGTCCCCTCAAGACCACTCTGTCCTCCTCCGATTTCTGTCCCCCCGGTCCTTCTGTACCTTGTCTGAACCCATCTATCCCCTCCAGACACCTCTTCTTCCTTTCTTCCTCCAGACTCATTCTCCCAACTCCTCTGTCTCCACTAGACCCTCTGCAGACCCTTCTGTCCCCTCCACACTCCTCTGTCCCCTCACGACCTTTCTGTCCCACTCCAAAAACTTCTGTCTCCTCCAGTATCCTGTGTCCACTCTAGATTCCTTGGTCCCCACCAGACCCCTCTGTCTCCCTCCCGATCTCTCTATTCCCTACAGACTCCCCGTCCCTTCGATCCTCTGTTTTCCCCGACTCCGCATTCCCCAAATTTTTTTAGACCCTCTGTTTCCCCCCTAGACCTCTCTGTTTCCTTCAGACACTTCTGGAAGATGCTTTCCTGATCCTTCTTTCCCCTGAAGTCATTGGTCGGAGAAGAGTCAGTTGTCCCCTACACAGCAAGTCAGTGGGCTGGGATAAATTTTCGGGTTTTGCTCATCTTGCTCTTTGAGTATAAAGTTTTGGTAAAGTTGCAGAAGTTTGCTGAGGCCTGGCCTGGAGCATCATAAGTAGCTGAGGAAGAGACAAAGTGACTTGAAGCTACTTACCTATTTTAAACCCTGACTCCAGGACCCCAAACCCATGTAATGTTTCTTGGAAGTTGGACAAGTCCCAGGAATTTATTATCAAATGCACCAATATTTTTGGTTTTTTTAAAATTTAAAGAATTTTTATTTTGCACTTAAAAAAAATTTTGGTCCTGTGTCCCCACTTCATAAATGTTCATTCACCTCTGATGGACACATACACGCCCCTGGCAACCAACACTGACCCACAATTTGTTCTACTAATAGTAACATGTGTTTCTTGTGTTAAAATTCCCTGTTTTTCCCTTTGGCCCCGGTTTTTCATTAAAGGAGTCAAGCTAAATTTTTATTTTTTGGAGTAAGTTTTCTATTGTGAGCCCGGCCCTGCCCCGTTTTTACCTTAAAGGGGGTAAGCCTTGGTGAGCTTTCAGTTTAATTTTAGGGGGGGGTAAAAAAAAAAGCGTGGACTGGGGTGCTTAGCGCAGTGGAATTGGCTATTGGAGTCCACATGGATAATGATTGTGGGCCCACTTGTGGAGTTTAATTTTTTGCTCCCCCTCCCCCCCGGGTTTGATTAATGGGGCCCCACCGTGCAGTTTTTAGGGGCCATCAGTGGGGTTGCTTTTTGGACCCTCCAGTGGGTTGATTTGGGGCAAACCAATTAAATTTGGTTCCTGGAGTCCGTGTGGATTTGATATTGGGGTCCATCAGTGGAGAGTTCTTGGAGCCCACGAGGGAGTTTATTTTGGGGGTCCATCAGTGGGATATTCTTGGACCCCACGAGGGGATTTTTATTTTTGGGGGGCCCCCTTTCAGTTGATTCTTGGGGCCCACCATGGAGTTTATTCTTGGGTTACCAGTGAAGATGTTTTTGGGGTCAACCAGTGGAATTGATTTTGTGGCCCCCCCAGTGGATTGATTTTGGGGCCAAACCAGGGGAAAATTGATTTTTGGGGGCCACCAGGGGAGTTGATTTTGGGGTCCCCAGTGGTTTTGATTTTGGGGTCCACCGGGGGATGATTCTTGGGTCCACCAGGGGAGTGTTCTTGGGTCCCCCCAGTGGGTGTTTTTTTGGGTCCCCCCCCAGTGGAGCTGTTCTTGGGGCCCACGGGGAGATGATTTTTTGGACTCCCAGTGCAGTTATTTTTGGGGGCCCACTTTCAGAATGTAATAATTCATAACTCCACTTTTTTCCTTCTTTCTCTGTTTTTCCCCCTCAAAAACTTAAAAGAGAAAGGGTGGGAAAAGCCCCCCAGGGGATTTACTTTTTGTGGAGTTTGAGTAAAATGAACATGAGAATAATAAGTTGGACCCATCTCAGTAAGTGCTAGAAGACTTGTACAATAGTAATTGCCCTCCACTTGATGTTCCTCTGCCTTTGTCTAGTCTCAGTGTCCTGGGTTTTCATTAAATTGAATTTCATTGAATAATATAGAGCTAGATTTTTTGCATATTGAGGTCTGTTTGGTGCACACAATAGCATTGTTCCTTTGCTTTCCTCAGGATGCAGATGTGAGCTGTTTTGCCAGAACAGGTAATAAATTGGAGTATCGAGTCATGTTGGAGCCAAGGGGCTTACTTTTTTTAGGATACAGGGATGAGAACTACAGGCTGCGCGAGGTCTTGACTGTGATGACATGGCAGCTGACGCCAAATGGTTGGGGTTACTTCCCAGGGTTGGTATTTCTTCTGTCTTGAAGGACAGTGAAAGGGGGGCGGAGGCCGGGGGCGGTCCAATTCTTGTAAATGTTTAGGACACAACTTAAAAGACCCACCCGGACTTCTTGATTATCTCCATACGGCTGTGCTCAGATGTCATGGCCCCTTTTTTCCCACCTCCCTTCCCCCGGGTTCGTTGTATCCCGGGCTATGTGTTGTATAAAGTGGGAGACGGGGCAGCCCCCAGAACCCGTTTAGTTCTATCTCACCGTCTACAGTTTTTTGGGGGAACCCACTTTTTAGAGTGCACCAATGGTCGGTACAGTCAAACAAAATTTTGGTTCTTCTTTTGCCCAGAGATTCACTATTCCAATGTTTTTAGGGAAGGGGGAAAACCTTCTCTTTTGAGTTTAATTTAGGACTGTCCAGCCTATGGTTTGGGTTTTGGCACTTTTTTTTGCATTAGCGTACCTCACCCCACCTTGGACTGGTGCCAGACGAGGCATATCTAGACTTATATAACAACACTCCCTGTATGCTCTTTCACCATGCTACGGCCCTTTAGTCCCCAAGTCTACAGTTCGGAAATCCTGTCTCTTTAGGTGCCCTTTTGATTGCTAACACTGCGGCCCCATTGTGTTTCTGAATACACTCATGGCACCTTTGCCAAGAGGTCTCAGCAATTCCAATTTTCTCAGGGAAGGGAAATTACTGTTCTTTTGGGTTCAAGGATGAACTGACTCAAACCTTACCAGTGCTCAGAATCTAGTTTCTTGATTTTCTGGGGCTTACACTGAGACTCACACTCTGTAGTCCGTCCAGTTTCTGGGATCTCGCCAACTTGTGATGCCTGTGGGCAGAAGTCACATCAATTCCAACTTCCTTTTGAAGTTCGAGGATGGACTGTGTTTAGTTTGTCACTTTTCTGGGACTTTCACCTTGAGTTTTCCTATAAAGTCCAGCTGGCATCTCCTACAGGCACCACACTCTACACCTCCAAGTCTCTGGACCCCGACCAGTTCTAGCATCCACTTAGGTGGTGTTTGAGCTCTTTGGGTCATCTGTCTCCTTAATCTTCCTTGGCTAAATCCTTCATCAGGTTGAACTCCTGGGTATGCACACTTCCCTTTTTACTCACCGTACCCCACACCAATACCTTGGAAAGGTGCCAGACGAGGCTCATCTGGGTTTATCTAACAATACTCCCTGGACGCTGTGTCACTGTGCTGTTGTACCATGGTGTCCACCATATCTACAGTTCTGCAGGAAGCACCTCTTGAAGAGTGCACCATACAAGCTGGTGCACACTCAAGACATAATTGTGGATCTTATTACACTTGTGACGCCTGTGGACAGAGGTCTAAGTTATTCCAGTGTTTTCAGGGAAGATAATTCTTTTGACATTCAATAATGGACCGACTCGAGCCGAACCAGTGCTCGGGATCTATTTTGTCAGTTTCCTGGGACATTCTTAATCAGTCACCTTCAGTAGTCTACCTGGTTTCTGGGATTCAACCTCTTACAGGTAGACGACACAGTTTCTTGACCCTGACCTGATCTTGGGTGGTATTGGAGCTGTCTGGGGCATGTGCCTCTTTCATCCCCGAGGCCAAATCTTTCAGTATTTTAAATCCTGAGTATGTGCTCTTCCCTCTGCATTCAGTGTACCCCACACTACCACCTTGGACTGGTGCCAGATGAGGTACACATGGGCTTATCTAACAATACTCACTGTACGCTGTGTCACCATGCTATTGTGCCGTGATATCCACCAAGTCTACAGTTCTGGAGGACCCTGTCTCATGTAGAGTGCACCATGTGGTACAATGAAGACACAGTTGTGTTTCTGATGGCACTCATGGCACCTTTGCCTCAGGGAAGGAAAATTCTTGTCCTCTAAGGTTCAAGGAGGAACTGACTCAAACCTCAGAATCTAGTTTCTTGATTTTCCCTCCAGTCCGTCCAGTTTCTGGTATTTTTCCTACTTGTGATGCCTGTGGGCCGAGGTCTCAGCAATTCCAATGTTCTCAGTGAAGGGAACTCCCTTTGAAGTTCAAGGATGTACTGCACTTTGACACTTTCCAGGGACTTTCACCTGGAGTTTCTCTATTAAGTCCACCTGGTATCTCACACCGGCACTGCACTCTACACCTCCAAGTGTCTGGACTCCAACCAGTTCTAGCATCCACTTAGGTGGCAATTGACCACTTTAGGTCATCTGTCTCCTTAATCTTCCTTGGTTAAATCCGTCATCAGGTTAAACCCCTGGGTATATGCACTTCTCTATTCACCCAGTGTACCCCACACCAAAACCTTGGACTGGTGGCAGATGATGCCCATCGGGGTTTATCTATCAATACTCCCTGTACGCTGTGTCACCGTGATATTGTGTCATGATGTCCACCAAGTCTACAGTTCTGGAGGACCCACCTCTTGTAGAGTGCACCCTATTTCACGGAGTCCACCATGATTTAAAGGGAATCTATCACCAATATATTTACTTTACTATTTTAAACCAGATCCTGATACATATTTTTTCTTTTTAGCTGTCTTTATTTTCTGACAATAGATTTTTTTATTTTGTTGTCTGTATTACGGGGAGAGATGCTTTACAGCAGCTTCATGGACATAGGAGCCTGTGACAAGGAGCAGACCCCTGACTTCTATAGGAGAGTGTTGTTGGGCTGCTCTGTGACCTGGGAAGAAGTCAAGTGTGCAGGGAGGAGGAGAGGGTGAGCTGTGACATCTCCTATTGTGACTGGTGGATCCTGTGTTCTCTCTACACATTGGTGTATATCCTGTATATCAGTGTAATCTGCCTGTACTGATAATGAGAAGACTGTAGAGAAGTGATCTCTAGAGAACAGGTAGTGTCTGACTGTTATTAGGCCAAAATGAAAACTGCAAGACTTCAGGATTTTTAAAAAATATTGATGTGAAAAATACTTAAAAAAAACAAAAATTAATAAAAAGTGTTAAACGTTAAGCAATAGCTAAGTTCTGATGACACATTCCCTTCACACCCCAAAAGAAACCCCAAAGTAAGAATGACTAAACAGAGCCATTACCCAGCAAAGGAGACGCACCACCCCCAAGACCACCAGCCCCTGATAACAGAAGGGTTACCATGCAACCAGACCTCCAAACAAACATTGCGAATATGAAACTTTAAGAAAACCTTATAGTATACATGTAGACACGCAGTGACGGACTGGAGTGCCTGAAGACCACCAGTGGAGTTGATTATTGGGCCCACCTGTGAAGCTGATTCTTGGGGCTACCAGTGAAGCTGATTCTCGGGGCCCACCAGTGAAGTTAATTCTTAGGGCCCACCAGTGGAGTTGATTATTGGGCCCCACCAGTGGAGTTTATTCTTGGAGCCCACCACTGGAGTTAATTCTTAGGGCCCACCAGTGGAGTTGATTATTGGGCCCCACCAGTGGAGTTTATTCTTGGAGCCCACCAATTGAGTTGATTTTTAGGGCCTACCAGTGGAGATGGTTCTTGGGGTTCACCGTGGAATTGATTCTTGGGGCCCAGCAGTGAAGATGATTCTTGGGGCCCATCAGTGAAGATGATTCTTGGGACCCACCAGTGAAGATGATTCCGGGGCCCACCAGTGAAGTTGACTCTTGGGGCCGAGCAGTGGAGTTTATTCTTGGGGACCACAAGGGAAGTTTATTCTTGGGGCCCATCAGTGAAGATGATTCTTGGGGCCATTCAGTGAAGATGATTCTTGGGACCCACCAGTGGATGATTCTTGTGGCCACTAGTGGAGTTGACTCTTGGGGCCGAGCAGTGGCGTGTATTCTTGATGCCCACCAGTGGAGTTGGTTCTTGGTGCCCACCAGTGAAGTTGGTTCTTGGGGCACTTCCTATAGCAACTGCACACGCTTTTTTTTCTGTTTTTCTCCCTGAATGCACACCCAAGCTTGCTATTCTCATTGAGCTTGCTCTGGGGCTCACCGAAGGTCTTCCCTACTCCTCTATGGGCCAGTCCGAGCCTGAATACACATAACCCAGAGGGCAGAGTGTCCCAGCACAGCATGGCACCCTCTCACGTGACGGGAAGGCGCTGTGCCATCACGAAGCCTCTGGAGCTCGGCTTTCTTTCCTTCTTTCTTCACCATTTGTCATTCTTACATTTTCCGCGCTCCATTCCCAATGCTTTCAGTAATTGAATATCTGGAGAGGATGGTCGCTCACTGTCAGGCCCGTCCTCCCGGCGTCCTCCCCGGAGACCGGCGCGGGGCCGTCATGCCTTGTTTATGCTTGAAACAGAAGTTTAATTTGGATTTAGAACCCGGATGAAGTGAAGTCAACTAATGAGGAACATAAGATTCCTTTGGTCGCTTCCTTTAGAAGTTTTTAGTTGAAGTAAACAATCCGTCCAGTTTATTTTGCATCTTATATACATCATCGTCTCCGCAATAATCTCCCTGCAGGAATGAAGAGCAGATATCCCCACAGGGAGAGGCTATTACTTTACTGCAGTCATCTGTAGCAGTGTTACATCTGCAGTGCACGCATTATACTTTACGGCTTCCCAATACTTAGGGCGGCTGCCAAAAATCTGATGGGACCGTGGCAATTTCGAAGGGAACGTGCAAATCCTGATAAATCCAAAGAGAAAAGCTCATCTCATAAATTAGCAACGATGAAACAGGAATGCAGCATGTGACAAGAAAGTCATTAAGATGCCTCCATGAACATGAGTGATCATTGCTCTGGCATCAGACCAGGGCAGACGTCAGCACCCGGCGAAACCCAAGGCCCCCATTGAGTGTTTACGATACAGAACTAGGTATGTAAGCTTTGTATGGCATTAAAGGGGCACTCTCACCAAGCTGGTTAGCTTTAAACACGTAGGCAAGGTAAATAAAGATTATTACCAAGTACATTGTTCTTCTGATTTTGCTACATTTTGGAGTTAGAGCAGTTCTTTTCTCCTGCTTGTGTACACAAGCTTTCCTATGTTAGGGACCACCTGTTTCTGCTTTAGCTGTTAATGCCACTCCATGCTGTGTCTTATCAGTAGCACAGGAGCTTGTTTATCTTTCTTACTTACAAACGTCAACCTTTTAGAGTTTAGAAGCTTTGAGACCTTCTGTTAAAACCTATGCATTATCAATATTCCCTCTAACAGGCTCAGCTAGGAATAGCAGAGCTTAAATGTCATTCACTGCTGTAGAGCCACCCTCAGCCTGAACCGGAAGGGGGAGTCTGAAGCTATAGAACTACCCACAGCCTGAACAGGAAGTGGGAGCCTGAAGCTGTAGAACCACTTACAGCCTGAACAGGAAGTGGGAGCCTGAAGCTGTAGACCACCCACAACCTGAACAGGAAGTGGGAGCCAAAAGCTGTAGAAGCGCCCTCAGCCTGAACAGGAAGTTGGAGCCTGAAGCTGTAGATCCACCCACAGCCTGACCAGGAAGTGGGAGCCTGAATCTGTAGCACTATCCACAGCCTCAATAGGAAGGGGGAGCCTGAAGCTATAGAAGCACTCACAGCCTGAACAGGAAGTAGGAGTCTAAGCTGTAGAACTGCCCACAACCTGAACAGGAGGTAGGAGTCTTAGCTGTAGAACCACCCACAACCTGAACTGGAGGTAGGAGTCGAAGCTGTAGAACCACCCACAGCCTGAGCAGTAAGTAGGAGTCTAAGCTGTAGAACTGCCCACAGCATGAACAGGAACTGGGAGCCTAAAGCTTTAGAACTGGCCACAATCTGAACAAGAAGTGGGAGCCTGAAGCTGGCTGTGAAGCTCAGGCTCTGTGAAATGGCCTTAGAAGAAACAACCATTTGGAACCTCCATTGCTGGTTCCGTTGGGGATGATGGAAAAAATGTCGCAGCAAATTGCGCTATTTTCTCCCGTCAAAACAACGGATCTCATGGGGGAAACCTGGCGGCCCCAATAATTACAGATATGAACCTAGCATTATATGTTGTATTTTTCTGTGCATATCATGGCTCTATTTATATGGACATTGTATGACTCTATCTCGGCACTGAATGGCAGGATTTATCTGGGCACTTCTCTATCATTGTTGGGGTATGTCTGTCTTTTTTTCAAAAACCTGCTTTTTTAAAGCTATTGACACATTTGTTATGGAAGAAAAAACATTTTTACACAAATGAGTGGTTGAATTGAGTAAAAAAAATGGTTGCAGTAAGTTGCAGATCTGTTACATAACAAACACCAGCAGCGGCCAGTGAACCCTATTGACTACAGTGGGGCTAGCCAGATATACATAATTTTAATAGAAAAAATCTGCTTGATGCCGCGCTATTTTTTAAATAATTTTTGACAGAATCTGAAAGAAATCTCTGAAATAGATGTGAACCGGGTCTTACACAATCTTCATTCCTTTATTCACTTTCCGACCCCTGATATTCAGTTTGCAGCTGCTCCTAGAGTCAGATTTCTCACGTGTGGTCATCCTCCCGGTAAAATGTGAGCTCTGGGTGGTTAGAAGTCTAGAGTTTACAGTGGCTGCTCTGCTTTCTCTCTACACCTGTACACAAGCTAAGAGATTCTCCCTCTGTTGTCTGCCTTGCGTGTGCTTTTTACAGCCACTGTGAGTGTCCTTCTTGGATGCTCTCCCTCTGACTCCACTCTCATCACCCTTTACAACCTCCTTACTCTTCTTTGCTGCTGAGAGAAGGACAAGGAGTCAGCTCTACTGGTGGCCGCCAAGATTCAACTCCACTAGTGGGCCTTAAGAATGAAATTCACTTTTGGACCTCAAGAATCATCCACACTGGTGGGCCCTAAGAATGAGCTCCACTGGTGGAGCCCAAGAATCAACTCCAGTGGTGGGGCCCAAGAATCAAATCCAGTGGTGAGCCAAAAGAATCAACTCCACTGGTGGGTCCAAAGAATCAACTCCACTGGTGGGCCCCAAGAATCAGCTCCACTGGTGGGCTCCAAGAATCAACTCCACTGGTGGGCACAAAGAATCAACTCCACTGGTGGCTCCCAAGAATCACCTCCCCTGTTGGGCACCAAGAATCAACTCCACTGGTGGGCTACAAGAATCAAAACCATTGGGGGCTCCAAGAATAAACTCCACTGGTGGACCCAAAGAATCAACTCCACTGGTGGCTCCCAAGAATCACCTCCACTGGTGGGCCCCAAGAATCAACTCCACTGGTGGGCTCCAAGAATCAAAACCATAGGTGGCTCCAAGAATAAACTCCACTGGTGGACCCAAAGAATCAACTCCACTGGTGGGCCCCAAGAATCAGCTGCACTGGTGGCCTCAAGAATCAACTCCATTGGTGGGCACAACGAATCAACTCCACTGGTGGCTCCCAAGAATCACCTTCACTGGTGGGCCCCACGAATCAACTCCACTGGTGGGCCCCAAGAATCAAAACCATAGGTGGCTCCAAGAATAAACTCCACTGGTGGACTCAAAGAATAAACTCCACTGGTGGGCCCCAAAAATAAACTCCACTGGTGGATCCCAAGAATCATCTCCACTGGTGGGCCCCAAGAATAAACTCCACTGGTGGGCTCCAAGAATCAGATCCACTGGTGGCCCCAAGAATCAGCTGAACTGGTGGCCCCAAGAATCAAAACCATAGGTGGCACCAAGAATCACCTCCACTGGTGGGCCCACTGAATCACGTTCACTATGAGCCCCAATAATCAACTCCACTGGTGGGCCCCAAGAATCAGCTGCACTGGTGGCCGCAAGAATCAACTCCAATGGTGGGCACAAAGAATCAACTCCACTGGTGGCTCCCAAGAATCACCTCCACTGGTGGGCCCCAAGAATCAAAACCATAGGTGGCTCCAAGAATAAACTCCACTGGTGGACCCAAAGAATCAACTCTACTGGTGGGCCCCAAGAATAAACTCCACTGGTGAGTCCCAAGAATCAGCTCCACTGGTGGGCCACAAGAATAAACTCCACTGGTGGCCCCAAGAATCAGCTGCACTGGTGGCCTCAAGATACAGCTGCACTGGTGGCCTCAAGAATCAAAACAATACGGGGCTCCAAGAATCTGCTCCACTGGTGGCTGCTAGAATCACCTCCACTGGTGGGCACAAAGAATCAACTTCACTATGAGCCCCAATAATCAACTCCACTGGTGGCCTCAAGAATCAGCTTCAATGGTGAAACCCAAGAATCAAAACCATAGGTGGCTCCAAAAATCAGCTCCACTGGTGGGCCACAATAATAAATTCTGAGAGAAGGACTTGGGAGAGCAAAGAGCCATTAGATGCAGGAGCAGTACTATCACAGAGTTGTTTGAGATTCTTCAGGGCAGTCAGCCAGGTGAAGGTCTTACACAGACTCCACAGCAGCAAAATTGTAGGACATTTTTAATTAAGACTTTTTTAGATTGTGGGTTTAGGTGGCATTTTCATGGAACATGTATTGGATAATTTCAGCTGCAATGTAGAAACTACCTCAACTTAAGAATGGGGTTTGGAATTTTTTTTTGGAGCCAAACAGTTTTGTACTGACGAAGGGCCCCTTTGACCCTGGACTTTTTGGCATTCAACCGGGTTTGAACTGAGAATTATCTGAACCAGAATCTAATTTCTTGCATTGTTCTTAAGATCATTTTTCCCTTTGAGCGGGTTCTTCAGGAATAAAAAATTTTGCTTGTGTAGAGAAATCGCCATTTTTTGCATATTCTTGTCGCGGTGCCAGGAGCCGAGGGTTTTAATTTAGTTTTGTATAAAAGTGCCCTAAAATTTGGTTTCCCAGTCCCGGCTTGTGTTACCCCGTTCCTTGAAGTATGGCCGCCTGCATCTATTTACTAGTTCATGGGGTCTCATTAGCAGGTGGGTTATTCCGCCTTTTCCCCTTGAGGGATTGGGGGAGGGGCATGTGGCATTGACCTTGGGGAAAGTAAGGAACAACTTTTGCTCCTTTCTGTCAGATTATGAGTCTTCTATTTTCACATTGCTGTATTGTGCAGAGCTCCTAAGTGCCCTTCTTCTGTAGGGACAGTCCCTACTTTGACCCAAATCCACCTGCCCCTCCTTATGCCCAAATGATTTGATAAATAAAGTTGAATTCATGAATGCTCCAAAAAGTATCTCTCTGGTTTCTTATGTTATATTAGGCAACAATGTATCTATTATTTAGCCATGTTGCAATTTGACCATAAGGGGAAAGTTACCCGGGGGAATTTTTTTGGCGTATGTGGCACATACTGTGCCACCCCCAAAATGGGGGGGATGTATGATTAATGGCCTTAGGGGGAGCCCCTGGACAGGTTTAGTCGGTTTTTGGAATTTAAAACTTTTTAAAATGCTGTCAACTTTTTACATTGCCTTTAATGGAAAATCCATGCAGCAGCCCCCAAAAACTCCCAAAAAAAACCGGGCCCAAAAATTAGAACTGTCTTCTTTCGCCCCGGTTTTTTGGGTAAACATGTCTGTGGGGCGAAGGGGGGTTGAATTGCAAACCGCGGACAAAAGCGCCCTGCGTGCCAAAAAAGTCCAATAATGGTTGGTATTTCCCTGTGAAAAAGCAGCCCGCACCATTTTTTTTGCACAAATTTTTTAAATGTGAATGTGTCGATTTAGAACCTTTCTACTTGGGGGTCAAAAACTAAAGGGACTTCAGCCTAGCCCCACTTTAGGCCGGTAAACCCTTTTTAAATGCTCTACCCGTTCCCCGGAATGCGCCTGGATTTTCGTACGAAGCTAAAAAGGGAGCTTTTACGGTTTTTTAGTGCGGCCCGGGGTTTCCGCCCCCCCCAAATCAGACGCCTACAAATCCGTGGGTGTCTATTGCGCTTTTATGGGGTATGGAAAATTTAAACTGTAGCAATCGGGGCTGCGCCTGATATCGGGCTGAAAAGACACCAGCCTTCTGGCACAGCCACGTTCATACCTGTCACCCTGAGTGTTTTAGAAGTTTGCGCTAGCCAGCACATACTACTGAAGCGCTGTGTCGGCCTCCGTTCACTTTCATTCAAGCGGCAGGTAGTCATAGCTGTCAGTGAGATCTATGAATTACCATATCTGCGGTCTGTACTTTGGCCGTTTTGCAGCCATGTGAACATACCCTAAAAATGAGGATATTCAGATGATTTCAAAGTGTAAAGTTATACAAGAAAAAATATATCTTTCTCTTAATGACCTGTAAGAGCACCTCTATTACCATCCGAAAAGCTGGGAGGGGTGGTATTATAGGCTCATCTTTTACTACAGCTCAGTATCCAGGTCTGATAATGGGGACTCATAGCATCATAAATCCCTATAATACAGATAAGTCATTACTGCAACTTGGGCAGCTGCACAGGGGCCCAGAGGGTAAGAGGGCCCGATGTTTCCCTGAAGTACATTGCTCCTGTTTTATTAGATTGCACAAAAATACCTGAGATAATTAATCCCACGGCTAACAATTACTGGTGGATTGATAGAGACAGTGTCAGACTGGGAGAGCCTGAGGCCCACTACTCCAGTCTATTCTTGGTGTCCACCAGTGGAGTTGGTTCTTGGGGCCACCAGTGAAGATGATTCTTGGGTCCTCACCAGTGAAGATGATACTTGGGAGCCACCAGTGGAGATGATTCTTGGGGCCCACCAGTGGAGTTGGTTCTTGGGGCCCATCAATGGAGACAATTCTTGGGGCCAACCAGTTGAGTTTATTCTTGGGGCCCACCAGTGGAGTGTATTCTTGGGGCCTACCAGTGAAGATGATTCTTGTGGCCGACCAGTGGAATTGATTATTGGGGCCCCTTAGTTGGGTTTAATCTTGGGGTGCACCAGTGGAGATGATTCTTGGGGCCCACCAGTGAAGTTGACTCTTGGAGCCCACCAATGGAATTTCTTCTTGGGGCCCACCAGTGGAGTTGATTCTTTGGGCCCACCAATGGAGTTGACTATTGAAGCTCACCAGTGGAGTTGGTTCATGGGGTCTACCAATAGATTTAATTCTTGGGGCCCCCAGTGGAGTTAATTCAGGGACCCACTAGTGCAGTTCTATCTTTAGTGATAAACTTTGACTCCTGCTTTCTGCATCTCTTTCCTTGCCTGTCCCTCTGAAAAGCAGTTCAAGGCCTTCCCTTCCCAGGGGCCCACCATGCACAGGGACCTGCCGGAGGTTTCCCCTGTGGGCCAATCTGAGCCTGGTTAGAGAGATATAAGGGGGCGCTCTATTATGAGAAATGGGGTAACAAGGGGCCCATACGCGGTTCCTGCACAGGGGCCTTCTGCTGTCTGGGTCGATGCCAGCACTAATCCTCAATAAACCTGTGGTCGGGTCGGGACACTCAGCTGTAATACACTTGTATGAAACTTTGATGGAATACACAGTAAATGCCCAGTGCTCAGGCTCCATTCACATAGCATTTTTTGCCCCCTGCTCGTGTTATCCGTCACGATAGCATGAAAAATGTAACTTGACAGATACCGTGATGGGGCCATAGAGATCTATAGGTCATACTTAGTCTGAATTGCCCTTTATTATGATTGTTTGAGCTTCTAGTTTACCTGAACTCATGTAAAAATATTTTTAATATCAAGTTTTTTAATAAATTAAAGAGTTTTTACAAGACTTTTAAAATTCAATCCATACTTACCTCTCCCATCACCACCGATCCAGCACCGCCAGAGCTCCAGTGTCCTCCAGCCCCCCTCTGATGACATCACGTCCATGGATCACATGATGCTGCAGCCAATCACCGACCTCTGTGGTCACATGATGCTGCAGCCAATCACTGACCTCTGCGGTCACATGATGCTGCAGCCAATCACTGACCTCTTTGGTCACATGATGCTGTAGCCAATCACTGACCTCTGTGGTCCACATGATGCGTAGCCAATCACTGACCTCTGTGGTCACCTGATGCTGCAGCCAATCACTGACCTCTGCGGTCACATAATGCTGCAGCCAATCACTGACCTCTGGGGTCACATGATGCTGCAGCCAATCCCTGACCTCTGTGGTCACATGATGCTGCAGCCAAACACTGACCTCTGTGGTCACATGATGCTGTAGCCAATCACTGACCTCTGTGGTCACATGATGCTGTAGCCAATCACTGACCTCTGTGGTCACATAATGCTGCAGCCAATCACTGACCTCTGTGGTGACATGATGCTACAGCCAATCACTGACCTCTGTAGTCACATGATGCTGCAGCTAATCACTGACCTCTGTGGTCACATGATGCTGTAGCCAATCACCGACCTCCGTGGTCACATGATGCTGCCGCCAATCACTGACCTCCGTGGTCACATGATGCTGCCGCCAATCACTGACCTCCGTGGTCACATGATGCTGCCGCCAATCACTGACCTCGTGGTCACATGATGCTGCCGCCAATCACTGACCTCCGTGGTCACATGATGCTGCCGCCAATCACTGACCTCCGTGGTCACATGATGCTGCCGACAAACACTGACCTCCGTGGTCACATGATGCTGCCGCCAATCACTGACCTCCGTGGTCACATGAGGCCACAGCCAATCTCTGACCTCCGTGGTCACATGATGCTGCCGCCAATCACTGACCTCCGTGGTCACATGATGCTGCCGCCAATCACTGACCTCCGTGGTCACATGATGCTGCCGCCAATCACAGACCTCCGTGGTCACATGATGCTGCCGCCAATCACTGACCTCCGTGGTCACATGATGCTGCCGCCAATCACTGACCTCCGTGGTCACATGCTTTACATGAAGACATGTGACCATATCGGTCAGTGATTGGTTGCATCATCATGAGATACATGAATGCGCGGTCATCAGTAAGGGCCCAGGAGGAGGGGGGCGATACTGGGGCTGTGGCACAGTGGAGATGGGAGAGGTAATTATGGGGCAGTTTTCTATTTAAACACAGTGGGAGGTGAGGGAATGCTTTAAAGAGGTTTTGCCACGATGTAATGTTGACGTTGGATCCTCCAAAATGGGTATTTAATCACTTTTCTAAATATATGTGATTACAAAAAATGAAGCCTTTGAGAGCTACAGCTTTCTTTACATGCCCTTAGTTACTTAAAAGTTTACATTAGACAGGACCAGGAGCTGACAGGAGCTGATCTGGCCGTGCTTGCGTGTTTGCACTTCTTATCTGAAGACAGGAAACATGAAGGAGCATGCAAGGGGCTGGGGTGAAATGTGCAGTGTATGAGGCTTTCTGCTGTATAGAGAATCCACTAGTTGTAATGTAATTATATTAGTAAACATTGCAGACGCTCCCTTGCTTCTTCGCTCTGCAAGGGGCTGGGAAGAAATGTGCAGTGTATGAGGCTTTCTGCTGTATAGAGAATCCACTAGTTGTAATCTAATTATCTTAGTAAACATTGCAGACGCTCCCTTGCTTCTTCGCTCTGCAAGGGGCTGGAAAGAAATGTGCAGTGTATGAGGCTTTCTGCTGTATAGTGAATCCCTAGTTGTATGTAATTTATCTTAGTAAACATGCAGACGCTCCCTTGCTTCTTCGCTCTGCAAGGGTGGGAAGAAATGTGCAGTGTATGAGGCTTTTGCTGTATAGAGAATCCCTAGTTGTAACGTAATTATCTTAGTAAACATTGCAGACGCTCCCTTGCTTCTTCGCTCTGCAGGGGGCTGGGAAGAAATGTGCAGTGTATGAGGCTTTCTGCTGTATAGAGAATCCACTAGTTGTAATGTAATTATCTTAGTAAACATTGCACTCCCTTGCTTACTCGAGCCCTCTCTCTCTCACCCCTGCAGCGTTCATGACACAGCATGATTTGTTTATCTTCTGTTCTGAGCAGATAATAGGTAAGGTAGTCACTTCGTGGCAAAACCCCTTTAAGTCTTTGAAAATCCCTTTAAGGAGAACCTATGACCCCTCCTGACAGGTCTGTGTTAGCAAATCCCGGTGTTCCCTGTGAAATAACAATTCAGGAGCCTCTTCTCTTATATCTCTGTGTTGTTCCTCTGTTATTCTGCCTGGAAGTGCATTACTGAATCTGTCAGTTGGGCGTTACCCATCAGCGGGGTGTCCTTGCATAGTCTGACATTGTCCAATCAGAGCTGACAGTCAATGTGAGCACAGATGTAACCTTCCTGAATACTGGAATGGTAACGCCCATCTGGGTTAGGATTACTTTCCAGGGGGGTAAAAGAGGAACCGACAAAACAGGGGAAAGAGAAGAGGGTGCTGGGAAGCGGGGTTTACTAAACAGACTTTAAAAGGGACGTCAGGGGG
>JAODAL010031706.1:0-5000 GCA_025379985.1 Phyllomedusa bahiana
CAGTTTTAAATCTTTTTTTGGAAGGAAAGGGGATAAAAAAATTGAATCCAGAGTGTTTTTTATTTTTAACACGCTCACTTGCAGTATCCAAGATTTAGTTTTACCGTGGTATATGTTTACGGCGTACCCAATTTATATATTTTTTTTTTATTTGAAGCATTTTAAAAAAAAAAAAGTGAAAACAATTTTATGTATGCGCTTCTGAGACCATAACTTTTTTATTTTTCCGTATACAAGGGGTCAAATTTTTTTTTTTTGCGGGATGAACTGACTTTTAATTTACAAATTTGGTTTTACATGATTTTGATCCTTTTTTTTCCCATTTTATGTGCACGGATAAAAAAAATAAATCCAATTTTTTTGTTTTTTTTTATTTTTTTTTTTTTTAACAGTGTTCACCGAGGGTTTAATTAATATACACTTTATAGGACCGGTCGTTACGCACGGGGGGCGATCCCAAAAGGGGTACCTTATTTTTTTTTGGGATCTTTTTTGGGGCATTTGGCGTCTGTAAAGGAGAAAAGGGCGGTGTACGTGTTTTTATTTTATTTTTTGTGTTTTACTTTTTTTCACTTTTTTTACACTTTTTTTTTTACTTTCCCCAAAGGGGGTTTTATAACACAACTTCAGATCTTCTGAAGTTGCTGCTAAAAGGGCAGGCCCAGTACAAGCATTGTTGCAACTTTCCCTGACAACTTCAGTCATATGCCCCCAACATTGTGGCATCGTACTTTTAAGACGCTCCGGGAAGTGACTTTCAGTTCCGGGCCTGTCTGGAGAGACGTTGCCACAAGGTGCAGCACGCGCCAGGACGGGCGGGAGGGTTAAACCCCCGCCCGGGAGCTCACCCGGGCCGGGGTGATGCGCATGAAGCACGGTAATTTACCGCTGGTCCCATGTCGCGATCGTGCGCGGCTCGCCCGCAAGCCCGCGCGATTGCCAGGACGTATGCAAACGTCCAATGTCGGGAAGGGGTTAATATTCCCTTTAGAATCTATGTACTATACACTTCAGGATATTCAAATTTTCCCTTGATATTTCACATAGACTATCTTTAACTATGTGATTGGCTATTCATCCAGCCCTTTGTCCAATTGGCGGTTATTTAGGCGGTTATTTTTAAATTAGTATAAAAAATTTTAAGCCACGTTATTCTCCATAGACCGTCGCTCTCCTTTTGATTTTTCGCTTTATGATATCTTTTAACCAATTGGGTTAGAGGCGGCGATTTTAAATTAGATACAGTTTTTTGGACGTACTAACTAATGCGCTCCGATTCCTAGCTCGAGTCATGTGCTGGCTGACTGCGCCCTTCTGGTTGGTGGACGTGCGAAGTTCAGAGATCTAGTTCTGCCCCCTTTGTTATAGTGCATTCACATTTACTTATGTAGTCATTCATAATTCCCGCCGAACACAGACCACTAAGTGATTGGTCTGTTCATATATTACCGCCGAGTTATGTCCAATCAGAGTTTCTTTGTGCACATGTCTTGGTTTTTAATGTTTGCGAATATATGGCTATTTAGTTTTGTATATATACATCCTAATGGTTAGCTCTCTGTGCATTGTATTATAACCTATTGTGCACGTTGTTTATTTTGGGAACGTGGCAACGTGATTACCAAGTGCTTCTATTCGGCTTAACATCTCGTCTCCTCAAACGAACGGAGCATTTATCTTAGTGTGAGACAAAACACAGAATCAACTTGATTGACATTTGCAACATCCAACAGAAGATCTTCACCTGCCGGAAGGATTGATACCGCATGACTTTAGATTGACATCTAATCCATCCAATTATCTTGTGGTAACTTCTTTAAATATCCGATAATACAGCTGGCATTTTACCTCTGATAAAGCGCTGGTTTCTCGGCGCGAAACGCGTTAGTTTTAATGTTTGTTTTTTTAATAATGTGAAGGTATTCCCCTTTACA
This sequence comes from Phyllomedusa bahiana, assembly GCA_025379985.1. Classification (NCBI taxonomy): domain Eukaryota; kingdom Metazoa; phylum Chordata; class Amphibia; order Anura; family Hylidae; genus Phyllomedusa; species Phyllomedusa bahiana. The sequence goes on from JAODAL010031706.1 coordinate 1,935, forward strand.
TTTTTAGAAATAAATTAATCATTTCCATTAATTTTGGAATTGTTCCACGTTTTACTATACACGAGCGCCACTGTCTTTTTTCTAAGTACTGTACTTGGCTTTTCGTTACCCGCATCGCTATTCTGTTGGCGGTTGCGAGTTTAGTGTCTGCTGGCTGCCATATCCTTAGCTCGGAGGAGAGCTACCTATACGTACATGAGAGTTGTGCCTCTATCTAAAATTGCACAACACGTTAAGGTGAGCACACCTGAATATTGATAAATCTGACTGATTGTTACATCTACGTACTTCACTATTGTGCGCCTTTTTCCTCTCTCGTTTTTTTTCTCCTGTTCTGTGTGTGTGTGTAATTATATATATATATATTACACACACAGCAATGTATGCACACAAATATATACAGTGGGGAAAATAAGTACTTGTTCCCACCTTCAAAAATTGGAGAGGTCTGTAATTTTTATCATAGGTACACTTCAACTGTGAGAGAATTTAAAATAAAATCCAGAAAAATCACACTGTGATTTTCGAATAATTAATTTGCATTTTATTGCATTAAACAAGTATTTGATCACCTACCAGCCAGCAAGAATTCAGGCTCTCACAGACCTGTTAGTTGTTCTTTAAGAAGCCCTCCTGCTCTGCACTGTACTTACCTGTATTAATTTCACCTGTTTGAACTTGTTACCTGTGTAAAAGACACCTGTCTACACACTCCAACCTCTCCACCATGGCCAAGACCAAAGAGTTGGGACAAAATTGTAGACCTGCACAAGGCTGGGCTTCGTTACAGGACCATAGCCAAGCAGCTTGGTGAGAAGGCAACAAATGCTGGCACAATTATTAGAAAATGGAAGAAACACAAGATGACTGTCAGTCTTCCTTGGTCTTGGGCTCCATGTAAGATCTCACCTCATTGGGTAAGGAGGATTCTGAGAAAGATCAGAAAACAGCCCAGAACTAAACAGGGCCTGGTCAGTGACCTGAATAGAGCTGGGACCACAGTCTCAAAGATTACTGTTAGTAACACACTACGCCGCCATGGATTAAAATCCCGCCAGGCACGCAAGATCATGGGAGGTGGTCATGTAGTCAGATGAAACCAAAACAGAACTTTCTGGTATCAACTCCACTCGCCATGTTTGGAGGAGGAGGAAGTCCGCACAACCCAAGAACACCGTCCCAACTGTAAAGCATGGAAGTGGAAACAAAATACTTTTGGGGTTGCTTTTCTGCTAGGGGACAGGACGAATGTACCATATTGAAGGGAGGATGGGGCCATGTATTGCGAGATTTTGGCCAACAACTTCCTTCCCTCATTAAGAGCATTGAATATTGGTTGTGACTGGGTCTTACAACAGGACAATGACCCGAAACACACAGTCGGGGCAACTAAGGAGTGAATCTGTAAGAAGCATTTCAAGCTCCTGGAGTGGCTTAGCCAGTCTCCAGACCAGTCCCCAATCAAAAATCTTTGAAGGGAAGGGAGCTAAAATTCAAAGTAGTCCAGTGACAGTCCTGAAACCTGAAAGATCTGGAGAAGATCTGTGTGGAGGGGTGGGCTAAAACCCCTGCTGCAGGGTGTACAAACTTCAGTCAAGAACTACAGGAAACACCTGACCTCTGTAACTGCAAACAAAGGTTATTGAGCCAAATATTAAGTTCCATTTTTCTACTGGGTCAAATACTGATTTCATGTAATAAAATGCAAATTATTTAACCCCTTAACGACCTTAGACGTATCCATACGTCCAGGTCGTTTGGGGGTTCACGCACCTGGACGTCCCGAGGATCGCGCGAACTCTCAAGCAGAGTTCGCGCGATCGGCGCAGGGTGTCAGCTATATATTACAGCAGACATCCCGCAGCGTCGGCCCCGACCCCGGATCGCTCCAGGGGGGGGGGGGGATTAACCCCTTCATTATCGCGACGATCGGGTCGCAATAACTAAGAGAGACGCAGGAGGAGATCGCTCTTCCTGCGTCTGTCGGCGGCAGCAGCGCACGGATCGCACGATCCGTGCAGCTCCTGCCCTCTGACAGACAGCACGGAAGGAATGTCCCAGCATCGTGACGGACAGTTGTCATAGGAACCAGTCATAGCAACAAGCTATGCACTGATTCCTATTGAATGAGAGATCTAAAGATCTCTCATTCAAATCCCCTATGGGGAAAAGTAAAATAAAAATGTGAAAAAGTGAAAAAAAGTAAAAAAAAGTGAACAAGTAAAACACAAACACGAAAAATAAAATAAAAATACGTACACCGCCCTTTTCCCCTTTACAAACGCCAATCGCCCCAAAAAAGATCAAAAATAAATAAAGTACCCATATTTGGTATCGCCGCGTGCGTAACGACCTGCCCTATAAATCTGTCATGTTAATTAACCCGTACGGTGAATGCCGTAAATAAAAAAAAAAAAAACAATCACAGAATTAAGATTATTGTTCATCCCGCAGCACATAAAATGGAATAAAAAGCGATCAAAAACTCCTAGAAACGCCAAAGTTGTACCAATTAAAACGTCAGTTCATCCCGCAAAAAAAAAGTCCTTATACAGCTCTGTATACGGAAAAATAAAAAATGTATAGCTCTCAGAAGATAGCGATGCATAAATATTGTTTTACACACTAAAAACACTTTTCTTTTTTTTTTTAAAGTGCTTCAACATAAAAAAAACAAAATAAAATAGGGTATCGCCATAATCGTACGGTGAGCCCTGTTAAAAATAAAAAACACTACTAGGATTGCAGTATTTTCTTCACCCTGGCCTCCAAAAAAATGGATTTAAAAGCGATCAAAAAGCCTTGTCCCCCCAAAAATGATACTAATAAAAACGTCAACTCATCTCGCAAAAAACAAGTCCCTACACAGCTCCAAGCACAGAAAAATTTAAAAGTTATGGCTCTCAGACTATGGCGATGCAAAAACGTATTTTCCTGGTTGAATAAAAGTGTTTTTATTGTATAAAAGCAGTAAAACATAAAAAAAAATATACAAATTGGGTATCGGTGTAATCGTATTGACCTGCTGAGTAAAGCTACCATGTCATATATACCGTACAGTGACCG
>JAODAL010031706.1:10000-48039 GCA_025379985.1 Phyllomedusa bahiana
TTTACAATTGATCAACAGTACCTCGCCATTGCGAGACTTCAAGCAGGATGTTCTCAGACGGAAGTGGCCACTGAGCTTAGAGTGTCACAGAGTATCGTTAGCAGGTTGCAAAAGAGATCGAGAGAGACTGGAAGAGTCACAGAAAGGCAAAGAAGTGGACGTCCTTTGGCTACATAACACACTGATAATTGCTTTATTGTAAAAAATGCCCTGTGGAACTGGATGATGAATGCTACACAACTCCAAGCATGTTTAAGGAAGGTGAGAGGCAACCAAGTGTCACCTCTGACCATTTGTAACTGTTTACAGCAGAGTGGCCTGCATGCTAGATGACTGGCAAGGGTACCTGACCACACCACCAAACACAGGCATCAATGTCTTGCATGGGTCAGAGAGCATCTACACTGGACGAGTGACCAGTGGTCCTCAGTCCTGTTCAGTGATGAAAGTCGATTAGGTACGTCCAGAGTCATTAAGGTGTTAAATAGCTGGCTTTGGCATTCAGACAGTTCTTTGCCCCTCACCCCTGAGAATGCTGTGAATAGTGGCGAAACATGTCGAGGAGGGAGAGAGGACGAGGGGCTCTGTTAATTTGGTCTTTTAAAGAGCAGATGGTAGGCAGGAGAAATCAAGATGTAAATTTAGGGAGATATACTGCAGATATCTAACCCAGTTTCATACTACAGGACAAGTGTCAGTTCAGTTAGTTCAATCTAACGCTATACCTACCCTCTGTGTTTTTAGATTCTAATTAAAAGTTATGTTTTAGAGTTCAAGAAAATTTAGGAGTTCAAACTTTTTGGATAGTTGGGAAGTTCTGCTAACTTTGCCAATAGGCAAATTGTCTTGAGCTGGATAATAGCAGCCAACTATCTATAGGATAAAAACAGAGCATTCTCATCAATCTGTTTCACACAGAACCTGCTCTTCTCAGCCAGCTTCAGGCTCTCACGTACTAGTTAGACTGTGGGTGGTTCTACTGCATTGATTGCCTTATCAGTTATGCTATCCCTCACTGAGGGACATTGGTGATGAAGGGGTTTTAAAAGCAGGGCAGAGGGATATAGAGCTCTAAAGGATTAAAGTTGTCAGTAAGAAACACAAAGAAGCTCCTGTGCTGCTGATAAAACACAGCAAGGAGTAACATCCCCATCCGGACCTGTGCTGCTAAAGGTGGTCAGTAACTTAAGGAAGCTGGTGTACACAAGCAGAAGATCAGAACTGTTCGACCTCTGAAAGGAAGCAAAATCAGAATAGCAATATATTTGGTGATAGCCTTTTACCTTTGCCTACATGCTTAAAGCAAATCCTTGTGGTGAGAAAACCCCTTTAAGGAGTTAAAAATACAATTACTTAATCTCCTGTTGATCTCTTCAAACATGACAGCAGAAGGAGTTTAAGAAATAGAGAAGACTTCTTTATATGTTTCACAGTTTTAATTGTAATGCGAGGCAAAATAAAATCAAAAGGAATGGAAGAGCTGGAATACTCTTTTTCAGCAATATGCATTTGTGTTTTACACAACTAGTACTGCACTATTACATCAACTTCTTCTGCATTTGTATACTACACCCTTATTGTATATAAGACACTAGGGCTATTTATATTTATCATCCAACACATCTTTGTACCTTGCTAAGTCATAGCTTAATTAACACGCGATTTAAATTTAATAACCGTGTAACTGTAGATTACTACAGAATCTACAATGAACATCTGCACCACATATGTATGTAGAATAAACATTGGCTAGAGAAAATTTCATAGAAAAATCAATAAAAAGTAATACATTTAAAAAAATGCAAAAAATAGAAAACTACTGATAATCAGTAGGACTAAATTTACTACAAACAAACAGAAAAGCGCAAATACATGCGCATAAGAATTGTATGAAGGAAATCAAGTAATACTGTGCGTATCAGCAAACTTATTTCCTTTACCAATATAAGTTAATAAGCAATAAATACATACCTCTGATCATCTTCTATGACCCTGGAAAAAAAAATTACAAGTTAAAGCAAGTTTCACTCATCTAGAAAGAATTGTATAAACAAAAACTCAACAGTTATATATTTGGGTATCTAAGCTGAAATTATAATACATTTTAAGCAGTAACATCAGCTAGTTTTCAAGCATTAACATACTGGGTACAAACCACAGAGCAAAACAACACCGCAACAAAGTGGTAAATGAGTGAAAGGTCAACATTTATCAGAGATCAACAGAATGCTAATGAAATATTACCTAATAACTTCTTTGCTTGGCTTTTTAGATTTCTTTGTAATTTCTACAGGAGCTGGAAGAGCAACTTCTGGCATAGGTTCTTCCACTGTGGTGTCCTCATCACCCAATATAGCAGCCTGCTGAGAAAAATCCATGTCCTGCATAAACGACATACTGCGCTTCAAAGTTAAAAGCCGTTCCTAGGATCAAAAAGGACAGAGCAGCAGGAACTTTACATTTCCCTTCATAGCAAAAGGTGCTATGATGGATGAATGGATGGGATGGAAATGGCGTTACCCCAATCCTAAATGTTACTTTTGAATGTTCATGCAGCATGATTTTGCCATGACCACTAACACCAAAATCTCAGGCAGATCAAATCAAAGTTTCCAAATTAAATGAGAAAAAAATGAAAAATACTAAAGCAGCGAATTACAGAATACATGCAGATCACAATCATGCAAATGTATAAACCTGTTAATAAAGGGGAGAGGGAAAAAAAAAGTAAAAAAAAGTTGCATCATTGTTTTGACAGGGGAGACATTTTGAACCTGGTGCCGACTCAGCATTTCTACCTTGTTTTTTTCCAATACTGTAAGATCCAACAGCACTTTACTTTGATGTATAATAGGACAAATTAATAGTCTCGGCCACGCCACTTTGAAACTGATATGGATTTGTATGACAGTTTAAGTTAAATAAAATTGTGTGGCGAGTATGTGCTGGGGAAGTGGCACATGGGGTTAAAATACACGTAAACAGTATTCAACTTGAATGCCATATATTTTTAATACAATCCTGCCATAAGATTTGGAACATCCTGTTAAGGAAAATGGTGTGGGGGGTTTGAACAGCAGCAGGTGATGGAAGCATGCCATAAAAGAAACATAGTAAATGCCACTAGTCAAATATGGTGGTTAATATGATCCAGCTATAATACCTAGGTAAAGTTTGCTCTTGAAATCTGATTCCTTCAAAACAGTTAGGGTATGGTCCCAATTAAGTGATTTTACCGTAATTCCGAGCCGTACTTCCGGGTGTAATTGCATTGCAATACACCCGAAGTGCAGCCCACAATTTAGTCCCCGGAGTCGATTGCTAAGGTCTTATCAATCGACTTGAGGCCTTAACAACTGGCTTAACAACCGACTGGAGCCCACGGAGTCAATTGCTAACTCTTATCAACTGACTTGTCTTGAGGCCTTAACAACCGGCTTAACGACTATTAGCGACTTCACAACGAAGTAAGTTATACACTCACCGGCCACTTTATTAGGTACACCTGTCCAACTGCTCGTTAACACTTAATTTCTAATCAGCCAATCACATGGCGGCAACTATTTAGGCATGTAGACATGGTCAAGACAATCTCCTGCAGTTCAAACCGAGCATCAGTAAAGGGGGAAGAAAGGTGAGGTGAGTGCCCGTGATCGTGGCATGGTTGTTGGTGCCAGACGCGCTGGTCTGAGTATTTCAGACACTGCTGAGCTCCTGGGATTTTCCCGCACCACCATCTCTAGGGTTTACAGAGAATGGTCCGAAAAAGGAAAAAACATCCAGTGAGCGGCAGTCCTGTGGGCGGAAATGCCTTGTTGATGCCAGAGGTCAAAGGAGAATGGGCAGACTGGTTCGAGCTGATAGAAAGGCAACAGTGACTCAAATAGCCACCCGTTACAACCAAGGTAGGCAGAAGAGCATCTCTGAACGCACAGTACGGCGAACTTTGAGGCAGATGGGCTACAGCAGCAGAAGACCACACCGGTGCCACTCCTTTCAGCTAAGAACAGAAACTGAGGCTCCAATTTGCCCAAGCTCATCGAAATTGGACAGTAGAAGATTGGAAAAACGTTGCCTGGTCTGATGAGTCTCGATTTCTGCTGCGACATTCGGATGGTAGGGTCAGAATTTGGCGTCAACATGAAAGCATGGATCCATCCTGCCTTGTATCAACGGTTCAGGCTGGTGGTGGTGGTGTCATGGTGTGGGGAATATTTCTTGGAAACTCTTTGGGCCCCTTGGTACCAATTGAGCATCGTTGCAACACCTTGTGGAATCTATGCCACGAAGAATTGAGGCAGTTCTGAAGGCAAAAGGGGGTCCAACCCGTTACTAGCATGGTGTACCTAATAAAGTGGCCGGTGAGTGTATGCCCCCCAGTATAGGTAATAGGGTCCCCCCAGTAAGTTATACGTCCCCCAGTAAGTGGATATATAGTTTATATGTCTCCCAGTAGGTAGGTGTGTAGGTTATAGGTCCCCCAGAGATATACAGGCAAGTTATAGGTTACCCCAATGGGTATATAGAAAGGCGATATGTCCCCCAGCGGGTATATAGATAAGTTATAGGTCCCCCAGTAGATGTACAGGCAAGTTATAGGTTACCACAATTGGTATATAGAAAGTTTATATGTCCCCCAGCGGGTATATAGATAGGTTATAGGTCCACCAGCAGGTATATAGATAGGTTATAGGTCCCACAGCACGTATATAGGTAGATTATAGGTCCCCTGCACATTTACAAGTAGATTATAGCGCCCCCCTGCACATTTATAATACATGAGAGCGTCCCCCTGCACATTTATAATATACATTAGAGCGTCCCTCTGCACATTTATAATACATTAGAGCCGCGCGTCCCCTGTGCATTTATAAATAGGCTATAAGTCCCCTGCCATTTCCCTAATTATAATTCAATTTAATTTCCCAGAAGTGCGATTGACTTGGAGTTACATTGTGTCGTGTTCCCTTTATTTTTTCAATCAGTGTATATTCTATAGCACCTATTCTGCCGATATAATTGTCTCCATTCACTATTCATTGTTTACTTCTGCATATTCCTCTGTTCTTTCCCTTTTGCCCTCTCTTTTTCCTTTATATTTTTTACCATTTCCTATTATCTCCCTCTATGTGCTCCTCTGATCCACATTTTCCAATATCACTTCCTCTTTCCACTGTTCTCCTAATTTTGTTTGTATTTTTTCCCCTCCTGTCTTATAATTGTATACCTTATTATCTTTCTCATAAGTGCCACTGGCCTCTATCCACTTTATTTTGCTTCCCTGACTCCTGGTTTACTCCTTTCCACTATTGTCCTACCTTTTCTTTTCTATACATTTGTCTCTTGTCTCCTTGTACATTTTTCTATGTTCTGGTTCTTAGCCACGCTCCCTTACTCCATGTCCCACGCTTTTTATGTTCTTGTTCGTTGCCCTGTTCCCTTACTCTTGTCTACGTTTCTCTAGATTCTAGTTCCTTGTCCCGCTCCCTTCCTCTCTGCTTTTAGTTGCTTAACTCTCAGATGCCGGGCAAGGTGACGTTACGAGGTTAGTATCGCGAGAGTATTCAGAAGTTTAAATGCGCCCGCGCCGAGGGGCCGCTGCTCCCTGCCGCCGCTGCAGTTGATTGCTTAGCAACTGCTAGCAACTTGACAAGTAACAATCGGCAGCGGCGGCGGTGGTGGCGGCGCCGGGGACTACCACAATTACTGTAAAATCATAGCACTTATTGAGTGCTATGATTTTTCAGTGTATTTCCTGACGCATACTGCGCTCTGGGAGAAAGAAGTGACACGTCACTTTTTCCCGGTACTTCGATGTCAGGGAAAATGAAAGTGAATGGGGGCCGGCACAGACAGTTTCAGAAGTATACACTGGCCAGTGTGTACTTCTAAAGCACCCAGTGTATAGCGGCATGTATAGCGAGCATGCTGTGTGAATTCACCCTTAGATGTCAGAAAGCTTAATGGACACTTGTCTTTTATTGTACAAGAATGTCAAGAATGCATTGTATGCCTTTATTTTATTTAACAGTACAATTGATATTCGTAAAAAGGACAAGTTTAAATTTTATTGCTAAAATGTATTTTATTGTGTCATACGTGTGCAAATGGAAAAAACTTAAAATCAAAAAAAAAAAAAAGGACAAAAAGAAAAAAAAAAAAAAAGAAAAAAAAAAAGATCAACAAAAATAGACACATGCATATATTTTACCAGCTTAACACTTACCTTACTCATCATCTTGAAACCCGTATGTAGTAGCTTTTTTGCCAATTTATAGTAGACCGTTTCTGGCCGGTTGTACGTCATTGCATTGTCACACATAAGCTTAAAATCGGCCTGTGACACATGGTAGTACAAATGAAAATGTTAGTGGCATAAAAGAATTTTGGTAGTCACTGGTGGCTTTTAAGCAAACCTTCTGTTTAGACACTATTTTGGGAGATGTGTGGCAATACCAGCTGAGTACTTTTTCTGGCAGACCATTACAATTAAAAAAAAAATAGTCTAATGTTCATTTTATGTGCAGCAGGATGAACAAAAATGAAATTATGTCAATGTCTTGTTGTTTATTTTTTTCTTACACCGTTTATTGTTCGGATTAAAACTTTTAAAACTTCAGTTATGATGGTTATTCTCCTCTGATCAAAAGTATTTTGCGGTAGAGGTTTAGTTGACCGTAAACTAACTGTAGCAATCTATGTCTGATAGATGCTACTAAATAAGATTAAGTGATCATAGTCCTACCACTTTACAAATCCCTAGTCAGACCACACATGGAATATTGTGTACAGTTTTCGGCACTAATGCAAGAATGATCTAGAAGAGCTTGAGATGGTTCAAAGGTGGCCAACTAAAGTAACAAATGGAATGGATGTACCGTATAAAATAAGTTATTTTAGAAAAAAAGATGGCTGCAGGGTGACCCAATAGCTTTATACACCTACATCAACGGACATTATAGATCTGTAAAATGATCGATCTCTTTTTTCCTAGGACTGTATCCATAACGAGGAACTGTCAACGACTAGAGGAAGGTTTCTACACAAAACACAGAGAGGGAATTCGTTACTGTTAGGCCCTCGTTCACACGGCTTATTCTGCCGGCGGTTTGGGCGCCGTACTGCCGGCACGGATTTGCGCTGCAGTACGGGCGCCAATCCGTGGCAGCAATTACGGTAATCCACTGCCCCCATAGAGAACAGTGGAATCCATCGCTCCTCCCCGCTCCGGCGAATCCGCCGCGGGGAGAAAAGTGGACATGCACAATTATTTACGGCGCGTCCGCGCCGTAAACAATGCATTGTCTATGGGGCCGGGAGCGGCGCCACCACGCCGCGCTCCGGCCCCGCCCCCGTCCCGCCCCTTATTCACGGCGGATTTGTGAGCTCAATACGGCTCACAAATCCGTCGGGAATAAGCCGTGTGAACACGGCCTAAGGCCAGTGAGTCCATGGAACTCTCTACCAGAGGTGGTTTCTGGAGTGCAATATTGCAATTTATAGTTCTGGAGAAGCATTTTAGATCCAGGGATTTACTTTGATTGCCAGACATGAAGTCGGTAAGGAATTTTTTCCACCTAAAATAAGGACAATTTGGTTCTACCTCAAAAGGTATTTCTTCCCTTCCTCTGGATTAGTACTGCATTACAATCCTAATACTGTGTTACGTTAGCATTTTTAATATGATAACATAGTTGAAAAAATATACATATAAAAAGGCCAAGTCCTTCTGTACAGGTTTATGAGTAAGCAGTATATAACCTACAGATAATGACCAGTGATTGACATACCTTAAATTCTGTGATTGATTTGTACTCATTTGCAGCTATTTTTTCTTTCATAGTGCTAAAGTCCATTGGGTGCTTTATGATCATGAAATAACCAGGGGCAATTTGATCCGTGACAGGAAAAGCAAAGAAACTATGAGGATCTTTCCTGAAAGTCAGAAAAAAAAATTGCATTGTGAACTATACACATAAATACAATACACTTCAAGGGAATCTGTCAAACAGGTTTATGCTGCCCTGTGCAAGCATTCCTTTTAAACTTTCTATACCAAAACAGAGAATTTGGCCATCTTAATTTATGAGTCAGGAACAAAAAGAAATCGGATGACCTTAGCACTGGTGGAAATGGCAGCTATTATTGCATCAAACCATCTTTCCTGTATCCTTCAGTTCATGATGGTGATCACAAGTCAAAAATCACTTTTCAGATTCCCTACTTTTACTGTTTGTTAATATAGAATGTCTTTATGGTGTATTCAGTTCTGTTGTAGTTTAAAAAACAAAATTTATCAAAACTGCACCTGGCAAAACTACACTGCAATTTGCCACAGTTCTGCAATGCAGTAACTGACTATGTAGTTTATACACGTGAAAAAAAAATATATTTTTAAATGTTTTACCTGCAAAAACCACATAGCCCATTACCACATTTAAAAACCACAGCACACTGCAGTGAACATGTGCAAGTTATTTCCTGGGGGCATTTTTCTACTGCAACAGTTCAGTGTAGTCAATCTAATCAGCTCCTTAAAGAGATTGTCCATGTCCTAAAAAATGTAATGCATCTAGAGAGAGAGAAAACAAAACAAACAAAAAAACTATACTCGCCTTCCTCTGGTTTCAGTCTTCTACTTCTGAACGGAAAGGGTCACCGGTGAGCACCGCTGATTGACTGCATCAGTCACAAGCCACTCATTTACATCGCCGTTTGGAGGTAAACAGCTCCTGTGATGAAGCTTTCAACCGAGCTTAAATGGAAACTGTCAAGTGGTTTATGTCTGAGATCAGGGTGTGATTGAGGGAGAGAAGCAGAGCTCTGCGACATACAGGATTATATAATTCAAAGCAGGATTTCTGAATACAAGCTGAGTAAATCCTTCTGCGAAGTAAAAGTCCTGCTTACTCCACTCGTATACAGTGGCTGACAGTTTGCTCTGTACACACTGTTGCAGGACAAGTTGTCCATCACTGTATGTGAGCAGGGCAGACAGGACTTTCACTGTCTTTTAAGGAGTCCTGTTAGTATTTTTTCCTTCTTATCACTCATAAATCCTGCTCCAAATAATATACACCTATACATCAATGAGCTCATCTTCTCTTCCTCTCATATGCCCTGTCCTCAAATAGGGTAGCATAAACCACCTGACAGGTTTGATTTAAGGTTTTAAAGGAACACTAAACCTAGAACACTCATAGGATAATAAACTAGATAAAAACAGATTTCTGGAAGAGATAGTTGGCAGCATCCATGTGGGAACAACAGGGAGTGGCAAGACATGATTTTTTTTAATATTATTATTATAAAAAAAAACCTAGACACATGCTACTCACATCACCACAAGCAGGAAGTCACAAATAATGCAGAACAGTATACAATCGTGCCACCTAGTAATCAAGTACCCTAGAAAGACAGCAATTTTAAGTAAAAAACAAAAAAAACAACAAAAGTAGCTTTAAAAGTATAAAAAAAAAGTATTAAAAGTTCAAAACATATCCCCTTTTGCCAATTTACAAATTAAATATAATTGGTATTGTCGCTCGTAGAATTGATTATTAAAATAAAAACAATCTAACCGTAAAGAAAAAAAAAAAAAAAACAAAAACAAAAAACAGTTGTTTTGGTCATTTCATGACCCCAAATATTTGGAATAAAAAAATAAAAAAAGTGACCAAAAAGTTGGTCCCCAAAAAAAAAAAAAAAAAACAATAAAAAAAAAAAAACCCTCGCAAAAATGAGGCTTCACTTAGCTTCATCAATAGAAAAACAAAAAATTATTGGTTGCAAAAAATGGCGTAGCAAAAAAGCAAAAAAAATTTAAATCGTTTAAATTAAAGTGCTAAAACATATTGCATCATCGCTACTGTTGTGACCTGCACATTACAGAGAGCAGTGAACTCCATAAACGCAAAACCCTCCCAAAAATGGCGCAATTGCGTTTTCTTTTCACGATCCATTCCACATGGAATTTTTTTTTTTTTTTTTCCCAGTGCATTAAATGGTACAGCCAATAACATCTTGTCCCGCAAAAAACAAACTGGCATACATCTATGTAGATGGAAAAATAAAAAAAGTTATGGATGGAAGGAAAAAAAGAAAAAATCCAAAAAGAACACTGCGTCACTATGTCGTTACTGGTCCCCACATTCTAAGCAAATGGGGCTATTCAGCATCAGTATAGTTCATTGCGAGACAGATCCAACAGTCTGTTGGGGTTTATTTTGACAATGCATAAAAGAACACAGTCTTATTGAATTATGACAACAGATTGCCAGCATGCTAAAAAGGAAAAAAAAAAAAAAATTTACAAAACATCAACGTATATACCAAAATAAAAAACAAAACCCAAAAATTAAAGAAAATTTAAAATAAAAAAAAAACTATTTAAAAAAGCACAAATATTAAAAATTACAACAAGTTTAAAAAAACAAAGAAAAACAGACAACAACAACAACACCAACAAAACAAAAACAAAACAACAAAACACACAACACAACCAAAAACACAAAAAACACACAAAAACAAACAACAAAAAAAAAAAAGAAAGAAACAAAGCAAAAAACAAAAAAAAACAATAGAACAACAAAGAAGAAAAAAGAAAAAAACAACAAACAAAAAGACACAACACAACCAAAAAAAAAAACAACAACAAAAAAACAAAAGACAAATGAAGACACACGAGAAAAAACAGAAAAAAAGACACACACAAACACAAAACACAACACACACAAAAAAAAATCTGCACAAATAGTAAGAGACCAATAACATGTCAGTTAACAACCTTCTTTTACATCTCACCAAATTACCTTACCGCTGAAGTTGACGGAGGAAATATTCCAAAAGTTGCTGTATTGGGGAGCTTTCATTTTCTGCTGCAGGATAGAATAATATCATCATTAATTTCTTATTGAGCAGCGTTCTAACCAACTACATAAAAGTAATAATATTCGTTTTCACCTGGATGTGTTCTACATGCTCTGACAGGACGGTCTGTAGGGATTTCAACTTCTACTTTTTTCTCAGGTTCAAAATACTCAGTCTCCTCATCTGAATCACATTGCTCTTTTTCCCGTTTTCTCTTTTTCTCCTCCTAAAAAAACCAAAACTAAAATACATTAATAATGCTAAAAAAAGAAAACAAAATACAATCATAACATAGTTTTGTGTATAAACAATGATTACATTTGGAGCCACTCAAGTTATTTTGTAGTACAACAGATCTAATTTAAAGAGGTTTTCTCATCACAAGCTTTCGCACACTTGAGCTGTTTCTCTGTCTTACACTTAAAACCAGGATGGGTCTCTCTCCGAAGTAAGGGGTCTTCCCTCTCTAAAGGAGACAACATTGTTGAGCAGTAGAAAGGGAGAGGATTCACACTCCGCAGACCTCCTGCAATGTTCCATGCTGCAGAAGCGGTCAGTCCTCCCATGTTGCACAAGCCTTGATCCAAAACACCGCATTGGTGAAGCAGTTAAACATACAGCCTGAAATTATTAAAAAAGTAGGAATGCACTCTGCTCCCCACTCTATTATCAGCAGGGGTAGAGGGGAACAGTGTATAAGGCTGTGTTATATGGGTAGGAGAGTGAATCTAGAAGTAGAGAATCAGTACTCCTTCACATAGAGAAGTTCAGACAGCCTTTATTATACAGACAACCATCACAACAAGCTGAGGCACCTAGTTTCAACTTCACAGCTAAGGGGATAGCACAGAGTGTAGGCAGCAATCAAGCACAGGGGCAATGTCCCATCAGGACATGTCCAACAGGCTGAATGAAATATCAGTCACCAATGACAGTAAAAAGGGGCGGGTCAGACCCAACTGAGTTTAAAAGAGTAGAAAACACAATTAGTTATATCTGCCATACTAAATTATTTAGTAATGCAAACCAATGCAGAAGTGACTATTTTTATGTCCCATAAATTTCACAAAAGACTTTGTACGAGAAAACCCCTTTAACTTCCAAAAGCAATTGTCACATGATTTTTTTAAACTAATTCCTTATTATGGATAACTGTATTAGTATTTAAAACCTTAAGGTTTTTTCACAAAAGATTTGCTTTCAAATAAGGGAACTGTTTTAAAAAAGCCATTTTCTAAATACATTGGTCAGTAGATTTCACTTTAGTCATGAGATAGAAACCTGTGTGCTCCAAGAGACCTGCTTAAATGTGTATGGTAATCTGAGTACCAGAAAGACATCTGTTATTCGATTAGCTAAGAGCAAGATTGACTTCACCTCATAGACCAATTGAGGGGATTGAGTGAACTAATTAGATTTAGCAAGTTTAGCTGCAGTAAACAAAAAGGTACAGGTGCTGTGAGGACTGAAAAGTATTGCTTTATCTGTAATTGTGTTAGAGATAACTATCTCCTGCTCTGTTAGAGAATTTAATATATGCGAATTACTGCTGTAGACCCACACTCTCACTGAGGAGACAGAGGGAGTGAAAAACTTCCCGCGTGTCTGTGAATCAAGGTGCCGAGAAAATCCCTTTTCTTAGCATCGTCTCATCCCTGTCTCCTAAAACTAAATGTGGAGAACTGAATTCATCATCTTTCCACCGTCCCACTCTATCCCCCCACCTGATCTCTTCATCAACGTCAACGGCTCTACACTCTCACCAGTCCTGCGGGTCTGCTGCCTTGGGATAACCTTTGACTCCTCTCTGTCTTTCAAACTACACATTCAAGCCATAACCTCTGCCTGCCGCCTCCACCTGAAAAAGCTCTCTCGAATCCGCTCATTCCTTATCTTTGACTATTGCGACATCCTTCCTTGTGGCCTCCAGTCTAGCACTCTCGCTCCCTTCCAAACCATCCTCAATTCTGCTGCCCGCCTTATCCACCTCTGCTCGCTATTCCTCTGTCTTTCCCCTCTGCCAATCGCTACACTGGCTACTAACTGCTCAGCAAATCCAGTTAAAGTTGCTCACCATGACCTACAAGGCTCTCCATAATCTCTCCGCCTTAATCTCTGGATACCTCCCCTCACGCAATCTCTGCTCCTCACAGGACCTTCTTCTCTGCTCTTCCAGTGTCAGCTCCTCACACAACCATCTCCAAGACTTCTCCCGTGCTTCCCCCATACTCTGGAGCTCACTGCCGCAACACACTAGACTCTCCTCCACTTTCACTAGCCTCAAAAGCAAACCTGAAAACCCATCTCTTCAGGATTGCTTATAACCAACAATAACAATCCTGCCACTAAACCACAAACAATGTCAGCCCCTCACCTCCTGTCTCTTTCCTCCATCCTTGTAGATTTTAATGCTTCCCCTCAAATGTACAGCGCACTGGAATCAATGGAGCTCTAAAATAAATAATAATAAAAAGGACCTAACCCCATTTTTCAAATCTGACATGTATCACATCTCAGAATAACTAACTTTTTAATGCTTCTACCTAATCATTTGATTTTGAGACTGTCTTCTCAAGACACATTGAGCTTCAAGTTAGTAATTAATTTTGACTGACACAGTCCTTATTTGTGTAGAATATAAAAATGTAGAGAAAATTTTGAAGAAATTTCTGTGTGCAAGACAGCAAGTGATACCAAATAAAATAGTAAATTAACATCTACCATGGGTCTACTTTATATTGACATCATTTTCAGGATTTTAGGAGGATTTCAAATTTAGTAGTAAATTTTAACATTTTCAAGAAAATTTGCAACACAGATTTTTTTGGGGGGGACCAAGTGGTTTGGAGCAGTCTGCATGTTAGACACCCCTGTAAATCACCCTATTTAGTTCCACAGAAATTAAAGCAAGGTGGTATGAGGGGTCGATTTTTCAAAATTAAAAACTTTTTTGCAGATTTTCAGTTTTAATACAAATCAATAGAGACTCCACAGATTCTGTCATTTTTAGAGATATCCCATATGTGGCCCAAGACCGCTACTTGACTCAACCACAGGCATCAGAATTAGAGAAGCACCTACTGGATTCTGGGGTCTCATTTTCATTAGGATTTTCTTTAGGCACTCTGTCCGGATTGCGGAAACCTTAAGGTGCTAATAGGGGTCATACCACGAAGGCATTTCATGTCCTGCTTTGCTCTCTTCCGCTTACTTTGTCTTCAACAAGGGGCGTGTATAATTTGTTTGAACTGCATACCATGTGACCCAGCAGGCTTGATATCACTAAGCTTTTCCTCACAGTGTGCTCACTCTCAAGTCTCTATTCAAACAAAGGTCTGATTAAGTAAAGTCAAGTTACCTAAAACAAATGAACTGTTTGTAGCTAGGATGTAGCTGAGTGGTTAGTATTTCTGCCTTTCAGCATAGGAGTCCGAGGGTCAAATCCATACAGAAACCAAACATTTTTTTCCCTTTTTCTCAATGCAAATACTTGATTGAGGTTTTCTTTTTTGGGGCGAATGGGGATAAAAAAATGCTCATCTGCGCTGTTTGACTGTGAGACGAGCCTTACACTATGGATCACTAAGCTAGCAAAACCGTTACAGAATTTTCAATAACTATTTAATTTGCAATCTTCCCACATCAATTTTACTTGGTGGGAAAACCCCGTTAATAAACACCCCTAACAGACCTTGTTTGGTAAACTACACCCCTTGAGCAATATATCTAGGGGTGTACATGGAGTATGTACACCCCACAGGGGTTTCAAAGATTTTTTTGGTGTTGGGCCATGAAAAAAAAAAAAAAATTAAATTTTTCCTAATTCTATAGTTTTGGCTCAATTTTTTTTCATTTTCACAAGGAATGGTGGGGGGGGAAAAAGCACCTCAAAGTGTATTACCCAATTTCTTCCAAGTGCGGCAACACTGTATATGTGGGTTTAAACTACCATTTTGGTGCACGGCGGGGAGCGCTATTTTACTTTTGGACGCCAGATTTGGGTGAGTGTCATGTTGCATCTGCAATGCTCCAGAGGTTACCCCTTTTAGGATTTAGCACCTCACAGGGAAGTCATCTAGGGGTGTATCGGGCATTACAGGACCACAGGTGTTTCACAGTCTTTTTTCTATTTTTTATAGCATTGGGATGTGAAAATAGAAAAAAAATCCCAGCAATTCCACCATTGTTTCTTGGGTTTTATTTTTACAGTGGTTGCTATGCAGTAAAGATGACATGATAACTTTATTATGTAGGTCGGTATAATTGCAACTATATCAATTTTATATAGTTTGTTTTACTACTTTTACACAATAGAAATGCTTTCTTAAAAAAAAATGTGTTTTTATGAACCTCCCTTCGGGATTCAACACAACTGTGAAGGGCAAGAGATTCACAATTGAGTCACACGCAGACCTTCCTGCCATCTTAGACAAGTTGAATGCACAACACCTGGAAATCTGGGACTGGGCATTACTCCAAGATATCGGACTTATACTAATGACTCGTCCTCCTGCACAGTGGTTCCAAATGGTCTCTGAAAGATCCTCCAAGTTCAAGAAAAAGGATGTGAAACTGACCCAAAATAGTCTTCTATCAGATAATACATGACTCTGCAGATTTGGTAATACTATACTTCCATATTTGTATTTGATTTTCATCTAGTCCCTTCTATGATATAGTGTTGGAGAAAGGTAGATATCTCCTCTTATGTCATCCATCAAACTACTCTTTATGATTGCTACATTCTATGGCACACATACTATGCAATCCTGTTGTCTATTTGTTGACATGTTTGATACTTTTTTTGCTGTTATTCTCTACTATGTTAAGGTTAGCCGCCATCTTAGATGTTACATTACCATTTCGAACAATGCTGTTCACCCTAGTCCTATCATATTTAACGACTGTTTTCATTATGCCTTTGGGTGGTTTGCGTTCTTACTCTTGCTTTTGTACCCACTATCCACAATGGTTTTCAAGGTCACATCCATTGCTGTTAAGGTGCTGAGCTCTCCCTTTAAGAAGTCTATGGTTTGGTGCAAAGCTATATCAACCTCGGACATCTTATATCTCCAGAAGACCCATTTACGGGAACTTGACCTCCATAGACCTCAGCACAGAACAATTTCTAATATGTTCATAGTCCCTGTCCCAGCAAAAATGGGAGTGTAGCATTAGGGTATGTTCACACGGCGTCTTGCCTCCCTATGAACATACGCTTTTCTGATGCATCTCTGGGTCCTTTAGAACGGACCCAGAGACGCATCTAATAATTAGCAGCGAGTTTATCACTGCTGGCAATGACAGACACGCAGTTGCGTTCACATGAGTGATTGCCGCTGCGTGTTTGCCTGTCGGGTCCGTCTTTCGGATGCGATCCAAGAAATGACATCCAGGGTCTGGATGCATTTCTGGAGCGTAATAATATAACAAGTTATAGTGACTAGGATTCTCGAGAAGGGTCGTGATCCAGGGATTTATTCTAATCGCCAGATTGGAGTCGGGAAGGGATTTTTTCCCTAAAATGAGGACAATTGACTTCTACCTCATGGGGGGTTTTGCCTTCCTCTGGATCAACACTTTAGCAAAATAGGCTGAACTGGATGGACATGTCTTTTTTCAACCTTACAAACTATGTAACTATACAAGTCAAGTGCAAGTACTCAGCGTCCTATCTAGAGATGGTCTTTTTAAAATAGACGCACGAGTGCTGCCAGCATTATTGCAGAGGATCAGTCTGTCAGTGCTCAGACCATACACTGCATCAAATTTGTCTACATGGCCGTCATCCAAGGAGGAAGCCTCTTCTAAAGATGGTGCACAAGAATACCTACAATCCGCTTGCTTACGCAGACTAAAGACATGGATTAATGGAATCATGTCCTATGGTCTGATGAGACCATGATAAACGCATTTGGTTCAGCTTGTGTTGCAGCTACCGAAGGAGGAGAAATACAAAGACAAGTGTGTCTTGCCTACAGTCAAGCATGGTGGTGGGAGTGTCATGGTTTGGGGCTGCGCGAGTGCTGTCGGCTGTGGGGAGCTACAGTTCACTGAAGGAACCATTTATGCCAACATGTACTGTGACATACTGAAGCAGAGCATGACCCCCTCCTTTTGAAAACTGGGTCACAGAGCAGTATTCCAACATGATAACAACCCCAAACACACCTCCAAGATGACCACTGCCTTGCTAAGAAAATGAGGGTAAAGGTGCTGGACTGGCCAAGCATGTCTCCAGACCTAAGCTCTATTGAGCATCTGTGGGGCATCCTCAAATGGACGGTGGAGGAGCGCAAGGTCTCTAACATCCACCACCTGTGTGATGTCATCATGGAGGAGTAGAAGAAGATTCCATGGACTGCAACCTGTGAAGCTTTAGTGAACTCCATGCTCAAAAGATTTAAGACAGTGCTGGAAAATGACACTTTGGGCACAATTTGTCCATTTTCACTTAGGGCTGTACTCACTTTTGTTACCAGCGGTTTAGATATTGATGGCTGTGTGTTATTTTGAGGGCACATCAAATATACACTGTTATACAAGCTGTACACTGACTACTTTACATTGTATAAAAGTGTCATACCTTCAGTGTTGTCCCATGAAAGATATAACACAATATTTACAAAAATGCGAGGGGTCTACTCACTTTTGTGAGGTACTGTACGTAATTTTCTAAAAACTGCAGCTTATGAGCAGAAATACAGACAATGGCCCTACAGCTTCAACCAAAATTAATTGATCTCCGTAATCTTAATAAAGGCTCCTTTAGTCAGGAAAGAGCGGAGAAGATTTCTGGTATCCAAGTTCGATTACACAAACCTAATTTTTATCAGCATGATCTGGCTCTCAAGCGGCTACAGATGAAGTACTACTGGCATAACAATAAAACCAGCTCACTATGAATAAACTTAAAGGGGTTTTCTCACCATGCTTTTTCACATAGTCACAAGAAATTTTACACACTCTCCTCAGGATGTGGGTGGTTCTATAGCAGTGATTAGCATATTTATCTTCTACTCTGTAACTAGCAGAGCTTTTACACTGACAAGTACCCAAGATGTTCTCTTCAGTAAACTAAAGGTACATATACTGTGATGACTGAAAACAATTGCTTATCTGTAATTATGAGAGAATTAGTTTGCTTTGGACGGAGCTGTCCGTCCATGGGGACATCACTCCCTTCTCTCCCATCTAATCAGACAGCAGAGTTAAGGTCAGATAACCATAGAAACCTGTGTGCACTCAAAGCACATTAAATATCTCTTATCTCATGACCAAAGTAAAATCTACTGACCAATGTGTTTTTAACAGGCGTTCTTTTTTCAGACTCGTTATGTTGATAGCTAATCTTTGTAGTGAGAAAACCCCTTTAAGTCTTTGCAAAAATGCATGAAAATGTATACGTATTTAAAATGCCCCCTTAACAGAATTCAATGGCTAAAATTTGCAGTAAATCTGAGGCATAAATTAACATCCTGCAGATTTAAACTCCGAACCGTAGGTCAATTTACACAACAGGTCAATTTTTTTTTTTTTTTTTGCGCAGTGTGCCCAAAATTTCTGAAATCTCATCAACATTGCTGCTACTTTGATATAATGCAGATTTTCCACACAAAAATCAATGTTAAAATTCCACAGTATATTCTTCCTGCGTGATGTATTCTTCAGCCGCCACCTTCAGATAATCATATATTGACCGATTTACTCCCCACCACTATGACTAAAAGCCAAATGGCCGTAAAGCGTAAATGACACACCTTGACTTTCTGCGCCGCAAGTTCTTTATCTGTAGTTATTTGGCCTGGGCAAACATGTGACCACCGGGACTGGAAGCAAGAGGCACCCACCTACTATGTAATCCAGCTACATAGAACCTTAACGGCACCATGATGTAAAATTACACCATAGGTCATTAAGGGGTGAACATAACAGTGAAATAAATCTGGACAAGTGTAAATCAGTAGCATAACAGGGACAGTAGTAATAGTACAGTGAAAGATAAGCAGATTAAAGAGGCTGTCTGGGAGAAAAAAAAATAATTTGAAATGGGCCAGGCTGGGTTAAAAAAAAAAAAAAAGAAAAAAAAAAGCTATACTTACCTACCTATCCACCACCGCTGTTTTGGAGTTTCCGTCGATCCACTCCTCTGAGGCTTGAGCGTCACTGTAAGCACAAACATAGTAATGCAGACAAGCAGCTTTTCCATACCTTTCTCCGCCTCCTTTCTTCATCATCTATGTGCTTATCCTTCTCTTTTTCTGACTTCTTTTTCTTTTTTTTCTTTTTTTCCTTATGACGCTCACGTTGTTCATGATCTGAACGATCATCGTAGTAACTTGAATCATGTCCAGATCCAGACAGTTCAGTTACTTCACTTCCTCCAACTTTAAGAACCAATTTCAATGGTTTTTCTGAAGGTTTACCCACATAATCTAAAAAATATTAAAAATACATATTAAGACACTTGCCAAATTTGTAAATCAAGCCCAAAAAATTAAAAGAAAATATGCACACGTCTTTTTTTTTCTTAGCCGTTTTCATTTTCTGACTGTAAAGACGCGCAAGTACTGAAATACGCAGTGTGAACTTCCCATAGCACATTGATGTCACCTCTCTGTAATCAGTGTCGGACTGGGATGCCTAGGGCCCACAGGTGGAGTTGCCTCTAGGGGCCCACCAATTGCATTTTTATGGGCCCACTGGTGGAGTATATTTGAAGAGCCCACCCCTACAGCTACTGTAAATTACTGTAGCTACCTCCTATATTCTACTTCTTGCTTTCTGCCTTGCTTTCTATGCTTTTTTGCTTCTTCTGAGAATGTGTATGGAGTTAAAAAAAACAACTTTAGGTCTACTATACCCAGGGGCCCACCGGGGGTTTGCCCTATTCCCCTGTGGGCCAGTCCGAGCCTGTCTATAATCCTGTCTGTGTTGATACTGAGGAGACTGCTGAAAAGCAGGGCTGTGGAGTCAGCAAGCCAAAGCCCCGACTCCGACTCCTCAATTTCCCAAACCTCCGATTCCCGACTCCCTCATACATGGCGCATGTTTAATTGATAACTTTACTGTAGTAAAGTGGTAACATCAGGCTGTATATCACCTTATGATACAATATTCAAGCTATTTAGGTAGAACAGACACTGACAAGCAAAAGAGTAACAATGTTTTGATCTTTTGAACACTTGTGAGTAGAGTTGAAGAAAAAGCTTTATTTGTATCCAAGTCCAGTCTGCACCAACATTGGGAATGTGTAGAAGAGATCTGGGATCAGAGTATAGTCAAGACAAGCTTGAATCTGATTCAGAGCCCAGAAGGATTCGGGCAGAGCTGAAAACCAAAAGGTGGATTTCCCAAATACCAACAAAATAATAAAAACTAACATTTAGATTTTTAGGAGCAAAACAGTAACAATGCAGTTGCAGGAAAGAATCTGCAGAACTAAGCATATGCTAGATAATTGCAAGTCAAATATAAGTATAAGATAGGTAAGATGACTTTATATAAAATTACAGTAGCCTCATGTGCAAAGCTGTAGTGGATGGTGAGATATGGAGCATGAAACGCACAAGTTCAAAACATTCTTACCATTTTGCTTGTCAGTGTAAAATATATTTATTGGATATGACTTTAGAACACCAAAAAATTGTAAATATGCAAAACTCTGCAGGAACATTTGTGGAGTCTCTGAATTTGTTCTGAGAAATAGCATTGCCTCCATCAGATCCTGCATACATGACCTCATATCTGATCTCATTATTTCCAGGCTAGAAAACGGCCTCTCTACACTAACTTGGGTTGAGGGCAAAGCGGTGACCACAGGGTCAACATCTCTAACAATGTCAGGGAATAAAGGAATTGCCTCGGCCACAGTCAGTTTTGATGAGTGGTTGAACTCTTCTACTTCTCTGAAAACAGGTGAAACATTTAGCAGAAATATAGTCAATCTGTTTGCTATGGGAGCGGGATCTTTTCCCCTGGGACAGCGCTTTGCCTGCTCCATGTCATCAATTACACTCCTCGTGATAAGACTGAAGATATGGGAGCAGTAGCACTGACCGGACCCAATTCCTCTTGCTCTTTGCACTGCATCGAACTAACTGGACCAACTTATTATATATTATGGGAGTTGGAGTCGGCCCCTTTTACGACGACTCCGACTCCTGCAAAATAAGCACCGACTCCGACTCCACAGCCCTGCGTGAAAAGTAGTTTCTACAGAATAGGAAGTTTCAGACAATTATTAGGCCTAGTGGCCAAAGTGAAAACTGCTGGATTTTTTTGTTAAATAGAATCCATGATGTTGAACATGTTATCTGATCTGCTGGCAGCATGTTATACAATCTAACAGAAACCTGGCTGGCACCTTCTGACACAACTTCCCCTGCTGCACTCTCTTATGGCGGGCTTCAGTTTACCCATACCCCCCGCCGTGGCAGTAAACATGGCGGAGGTGTCGGCCTTCTTCTGTCAGATACCTGCTCCGTTGTCCCCATTCCACCACTACCTTCCCTCTCCCTCCCCTCCTTTGAGGTGGACTCTGTCCGATCTACTCCCCCTCCAACCGGCTGTTGTTTACCGACCCCCAGGCCTTGCCATCGCCTTCCTTGACCACTTTGCTTCCTGGCTCCTCCACTTTCTTTCCACTGACATCCCCACTATTATCATGGGAGATTTCAACATCCCAATCGACACACCCCACTCCAATACTAACAGACTCCTGTCACTATCCTCTTTCTTCGGCCTCTTCCAGTGGACCTCTGAAGCCACTCAAAGATGGACACACACAGGACCTCATCTTCACACGTCTCTGTCCTCTAACACTTCAATCTCTTCTTTACCCATCTCTGATCACAACCTGCTCACCTTCTCCTCCATCACCACCCCACCTGCCCCCCTACCCCAAAACTACTGCTCTCCCGGAGAAACCTACAACACCTTAACCCTCACACTCTGACTGTCTTGCTCCCCTCTATACCAACATATCATTTGCTGAACCAGAGGCAGCCACCACTTTCTACAACAACACAATCACTTCCACTCTTGACGTGGTCGCCCCTCTCAGACACAACAGAACCCACAAAATCAACAGACAACCCTGGCACACAGACTCCCCCCAAACAGCTGAGGTGAGCCTCCAGAATTGCCGAACGCCGCTGGAAGAAAACCCGCTCCACCAATGACCTCGCCTCATACAATCATTACATACATTTAAGTCCGCACTCACCACCGCCAAACAGGATTTCAACACTCTCATATCCTCCCTGTCTCACAACCGCAGACAACTTTTTAACACCTTCAACGCTCTCCTCTGTCCACCAGCACCGCCTCCCCCATCTCTCCTCTCAGCAGATAACTTCGCCACTCACAGCCTAAATAAGATCAATCTCATCAGACAAAGCTTCACCCCGCAGTCCCCTCAGCCTACCTCTATTCCTGCAGTATTCCCACATCCCACCTCTACACCTGCTCATCACTATTCCCCCCTAACTTGCTTCTCTGCTGTCACTCATGACAAGCTCTCTGCTCTACTGTCCAAATCCAACCTCACTACCTGTAATCTTGACCCACTGCCATCCCACCTCACCCGACCTTAGTGCTGTTATCATCCCAGCCTTCGCCCATCTCTTCAACCTATCATTAACCTCTGGCACCTTTCCTTCCTTCTTTAAACATGCGGCCATCATACCCATCCTTAAGAAACCATCTCTTGACCCCTCTTGTCTGTCCAACTATCGCCCCATCTCACTGCTTCCATTCGCCTCTAAACTCCTGGAACAGCATGTCTATCTTCAACTTTCCTCTAATCTCTCCACCAACTCTCTCCTTGACCCACTCCAATCTGGTTTCTGACCCCACCACTCTACTGAAACCGCTCTAACCAAAGTCACCAACGACCTAGTAACTGCCAAAGCCTCACGCCAGTACTCTGTGCTTCTCCTCCTAGACCTGTCCTCTGCTTTTGACACTGTCAACCCCTCACTCCTCCTACACATCCTCTCCTCCCTCGGCATCACGGACCTGGCCCTTTCCTGGATCTCCTCATACCTCACTGATCGGACATTCAGCGTCTCTCACTCTCACATCACCTCCTCCTCTCGTCCACTCTCTGTTGGTGTCCCCCAAGGGTCTGTCCTGGGCTCACTATTCTTCTCTATCTACACTCTTGGTCAACGAATAGCATCACATGGCTTTCATTACCACCTTTATTCTGACGATACCCACCTCTACATCTCCGGCCCAGACATTACCGCTCTACTCTCCCGGATCCCCGTCTTTCGTAAATATCCTCCTTCTCCTCATGTCTCCTGAAGCTAAACGTGGAGAAAACTGAATTCATCATCTTCCCACCGTCCCATTCCATCCCTCCACCTGATCTCTCTATCACTGTCAATGGCTGTACTCTCTCACCAGCTCCACAAGTCCGCTGCCTTGGGATAACCCTTGACTCCAATCTGTCCTTCAAACTGCACATCCAAACCCTCACCTCTGCCTGCCGCCTCCACCTGAAAAATATCTCCCAAATCCGCTCATTACTTAACTTTGAAAGCACAAAAATGCTTGTGCACGACCTCGTCATCTCACAACTAGACTATTGCAACATCCTTCTCTGTAGCCGCTCATCTAGCACCCTCACTCCCCTCCAAACCATCCTTAACTCTGCAGCCCGTCTGATTCACCTCTCTTCTCGATACTCCTCTGCCTATCCCTTCACTGGTTAGTAACCTTGATCTACAAGGCTCTCCACAACCTCTCCCCCTCCATACATCTCTGCCTTAATCTCTAGATATCTCCCCTCGCGCAATCTCCACTCCTCACAGGACCTTCTTCTCTGCTCTTCCCGTGTCAACTCCTCACACAACCGTCTCCAAGACTTCTCTCGTGCTTCCCCCACACTCTGGAACTCACTCCCCCAACACCTCAGACTCTCCCCCACTCGCACCAGCCTCAAAAGCAACCTGAAAACCCACCTCTTCAGGATTGCCTATAAGCAACAATAACCTTGCTGTCACTACACCCTCCACAAACCTGTCTACCCCTCCCCCTCTGTCTCTTCCCACCTTCCTTGTAGATTGTAAGCCCTCCCGGGCAAGGACCTCTCTCCTTCTGTACCAGCTGTTATTAATTTGTCACCTTTGTACTTGTTTGACCTATGTTATGTATGAAACCTGAATGTACAGCGCTCTGGAACCAAGGGTCCTCTAAAATAAATAATAATAGAGCAGATTGATATTTAGTTTTGTTTGAAAAGATTCAGTAGAACTTTTAATTCATTCATTTAACTCAACGCTTATTCTGAATTAAAGAGTCCAGTGGACAGTCTTCTCAGTGACTTAACACTATCTCTATATGCACACTCATACAAGAAATGCTGTCACTGATAACCCCACCTACTTGACTCCTTAACCCAGAATAAGCAGGAAGTTAAATAAACAAATGATAAATTCTACTGAATTTTCCCACATAAAACTATATATCAATCTGCTCCTCCTACTCTACAGGTCAGACAGTATGTTCAATGTGACTTGTTCCCTTTAAAAATATTGATTGTGTTTTTTTTTATGCAGTTGAAATATGCAGCAGGTGTAGCCACCCTAAGGCTATGTTCACACGGCTTAAAGTGGGACGTATCCTGCTCGTTATTTCACGCCGTACTGTGCTAAATACAGGGCGAGATACGTCCCAGTCATTACGGTAATCCACAGTTCTCATAGAGAACTATGGATTACATCTCCTCTCCCCGCTCACACAATACACCAGCAGGGAGAGAAGGGACATGTCAATTATTCACGGCGTCTACGCGCCAAGAATAATGCATGTCTATGGGGCCGAAGGATTGCCGGCTCCCCCGCCGTAATTGAGGGCGAATACGTCCCGCAATTATAGCCGTGTGAACATAGCCTAAAGGTGCATAAAAATACTTGATGGTCAGCACCACATCTCTCGGTGTAAACAGTGGAGGTACTGCTGACATAATGCAAACTAATCAGAGGACAAAAAAATAGCATGAACAATCATTCTTTTCCCGTGCACCTTTTCGGTGCTCGATCCCACGATACTCGGCCTGTGCAAAAGGGCTTTTAGTCTAGTTAACACACACTTTTTTGAAAGAAAGCTTGTAAATACACTATATATATATATATATATATATATATATATATATATATATATATCTTTTTCTCAGACTATTTTATCTATCGAGGAGCCTGTGGGAAAAAAAAGTACACATTAAGGGCGACATGTATGAACGGGGCTGTGCCAGAATTCTGGCCTCAAAAAGCTGTAGTAGACCAGTTCGATAGATGTATGAACAGGTGCACTCTAAACTTTTTGGGGTGTTCTGGGGGGCGTGTCCCCACCACAAATTTGTGAAGTTAGACCACATTTATGATTCTTTGATGCCAAAACTTTGGCGCAGAACAGTTAGAACAGCCAGACCAAGTTAAAGGTGGTCTGCCGGAGCCAGACTTGTCGTATTGGCACTACAATGCGCCTGTATGTATGAACTGCAAAAGAACAGGTTAATACATTCTGGTGCATTCTATACTACCTTAAAGCGATTTAGAACTGGTCTATGAGTGCCAGATTTCATACATGTCACCCAAAGTGTACAAAACACTATGGACCCAAAAACGCATCAAGACAACACAACCCCTTTAAGACTCTGAAGGACACAACTTAACTTAAAAAAGACCCAAACACACATTTTAGGTTTCATAACTCCCTATTGACCTACAGTAAACATCGGTCCTTGCTATTTTTTTTTTTTGTTTTCCCGAAAAAAAAGCTTTATATAAAATCACCCACAACCAGGAATGGGTCTAAAACACAGAACAGGTCACAAGCCTTTCCTCTACCTTTACATTCTGGATTTGGCTTACAAATACTGATGCTAAATGCATGCCAGAAAACACAATGTAAACCCGGCCTAAGACCCACTCCAAACAGTATGACAGGTTTGGAGAAAAACAAAAAACACACGCTAGGTTTTTAAAAAAATCCCCTAATGGACTGAAACACAGGATAAAACACACGACTTAAACACTTTGTGTGCAATGATCTGAAGAGAGCCTGACATACAAGGCAAAAGTAGTCACGCTGACTCTCTTTCCCAAATGTTAAGGCTTTCGGTGTCCTACGGATCCATCTGGACACTTGTTAAGGTATCCACATAGATATTCACAACAGTGGCCCTAAACAGTAGTGAAGTCAGTGTGGACTGCAGAAGAATCACAGCGGTTGCGAGATGAATACAGTCGTAATGTAGTGAAAGGTTAAATACAACTCAGCCTGCAGAGAAATAGCAATGGGAAGATAAAGAAAAGCTGCGGCTTTAGAAGGTGGAGGACAGAAAAAGAAAAAAAGACTTGGCTGCTCCTTAAAAGTCTTCCAGCCGCACACCGTGCAGAGAGGGGACCTGAAACCGTCCGACAAAAGCTGTCGCCTGTAGCTGAAGTCGATGTGAAAGAGCGCTCTCTGGTAATTACGTAGTGGAGGCTACTCACATTGGGACTGGTCCGCGGGAGAGCTCAGTTCACCGGCGTCATACGACCTCCATTCAGACCTGTGTTTTTTGTGCTTTTTCCCCATTGTCAGGCCATACAGCAATACAGACAGCAATAGAATGAACACTATAACACACAACACCTCTAGAGTCAGAGGGAAGAAACACAACCCAGCCCCTACCACACAGGAAATAATCAGAAAGGCTGGCTAGAACTGGAAAATCGGCGCCGACAAAATGGCGACGGGCGTCATCTGTCACGTCTGACGTCATTGTACGCAGACTTCCGGTCCCAGACGAAGGTAAGCGCGGGCTGATATTTGAGGTGTGTAGTGTTTGTGACTGAGCTTTATGCGGCTGTGGAGTAGCTGGAGGAGGACGGTCGTATCCATTCTCTAGTACTGGCAGACTACAGGGCTAGCTGTAGTAACGGAGAGGGAGTGTACCTAACGTTCACGGGTCCCTCACGCCCGGTACGAGCTGCTATGAGTGTCGCCTATAAACACCATCCGGGCTCTGGATTTGAACGTAACCAGGAATCGTGCTGGCTCCACGGCACAGTTTTAAGCTGCAGAACGGGACATAGATGTTGTGAGTGCGTTCACGGCGGTGTGGGAGCTGATGGCACAGGTCACCTTCAGTGGGAGATGGGCTGTGTCAGGCCGGTACTGGACAGGGGGCTGTCAGTGGCCGCAGTGTGATGTCTCTGTTGTGGACGTTATAGATATATCGGATTACAACCAGCCCAAGGGTCATGACTTTCGTAGAGATACATGGCGTGTTCACCGAGTAAATGCCTGAATGAATAACAGATGCCTGAGAGGTGCTAGGCCCAGGCTGAACCCACCCCTGTCTCCTGGAAGGGGTCCCCTGCTGCCTGGTACATGGTGCTCGCCATTTCTGTGAGTAAACGGGTCTCCTCTGAACCAAACACATCAGCTGCAGAGGTCACATGATGCTGCGCAATGTTCTGAAGTGTTGGGCAGTGTCATGTGATTGCTGCAGTCAGTCACCAGTGTAAATGTGCAGTGGGCTGTAATGGATACATTTCCTTCACAGTGATGGCATAGGCTGAGCCCATGTCATCAGCACTAGTAGTAGTAAGGTGTTAGACTGTCTCTCACCATAGACCCCCACAAAAAAGATTGTTGGGTGTTCATGGCTTGCCAATAAAGTTTTGTTTTTAAGTATTGTGTGAATAATTGAGATGGTGCATGGTCAAGTCCCCTAGTGGAACTGAAAACCAAAACGCCCAATCTCCTGCCCCGATTAACTACTTACCGACCACCCGTAGACTCTAGATGTTCGTCCGGTGGCAATTTATCTCTGCACTGACGGACATTCTGAGAGCAGCGCATTAATTATACAATGCACGGGTGGAGAGCCGGCTATGAGTGATGGCTGAGCTCTACACTGAAAAGACAGGGATGGTTTATTACCGTGTCTGGCTTCTCAATCGCTGTGTATACAGGTAGAAAGGCTGTGGTGGCAACTGGGGCTCCATAGCTGCAGGACCCAGATTAGCTCTGCAGTCAGTGCAGGGGATGTATGTTCCCTGTAACTGGGGCTAATATATCACCCTTCACAAAAAGGATGTAAAAATGCCCGCAAATGTCTTTTTCTGATTTTATGGGGGTCACAATATGTAAAATAATAATATAACCCGTATGGCTCGAGGATTATTTTTTGATAATTTTTAAACTAGCAGAATTACCTTGCTTTGCACTGGTCTATTTTGTATGAGGTATGTGGTGCTCCTCTCTGGCTGAAATGTGGCAGTAGTGCAGCATTACAGGGAGGAATGAGCTACACTGAGTGTCTCTTTGGCTGTGATCTGACTGTAGTACAGTTAGACAGGGAGGTGTGTGGTGTCTGACTGTAGTACAGTTAGACAGGGAGGTGTGTGGTGTCTGACTGTAGTACAGTTAGACAGGGAGGTGTGTGGTGTCTAACTGTACTACAGTCAGACAGGGAGGTGTGTGGTCTCTGACTGTAGTACAGTTAGACAGGGAGGTATGTGGTGTCTGACTGTAGTACAGTTAGACAGGGAGGTATGTGGTGTCTGACTGTAGTACAGTTAGACAGGGAGGTATGTGGTGTCTGACTGTACTGCTGCCAAAGAGAGGCACCGTGCACCTCGTAGCTCCCTGTAAGGCCATGTTCACACGACTTAAACCTGGACGTATTTCAGTCCGTAATTACGCGCCGGAGTGCGCTAATTACGGGCTGAATACGTCCTAGTAAATATGGTAATCCACAGGTCTCATAGAGAACTATGGATTACGTCTCCTTTCTGCTCGGCGAATACGCCGAGGGGGGGA
The DNA here is from genome assembly GCA_025379985.1 of Phyllomedusa bahiana. Taxonomy (NCBI): domain Eukaryota; kingdom Metazoa; phylum Chordata; class Amphibia; order Anura; family Hylidae; genus Phyllomedusa; species Phyllomedusa bahiana. Next base: position 38,696 of record JAODAL010031706.1, read on the forward strand.
GATAATTGACATGTGAATTACCAGCGGCTTATACGTGCCGCTGGTAATGTAAGTCTATGGGCCGGCGAGGTGCCGGCCCCCCCGCTCCCGCCCGGCCACACGGCATAATTGCGGGGCGTAAGTACGTCCCGCAATTAAGTCGTGTGAACCTAGCCTAATACAGTCTAGCCTACAGTCACATCACAGCCAAAGACACCTGTATCTTATACCCCCCTGTAATACTGTTATACTGTACATAGTGCCTCTCTCTCTGTGATACAGGGAAGTATGCTGAGTGAGAGCCTATGGAGATGGACGTAGAAGATTTAGCACTCCTCTTCGTAAAGTAAAATCTCCAGCTTTATTCTATACAGGCATTAAAAATGTAGACAAAACATGGTGAAGACGTCAAAGAGCGCAGTATACTTTGTTTTTAACTATACGGTTTGTGACTGCTTTAGTTACCCAAATGGGTTAACAAAAAAAAGTGACAGAAATGAGGGCATTTAAATTGAGGCTCTGTTCAGAATGTGTGTTGCATGTTCAGTAATGGTATATGCACCTCTATACATACAAAAGTATAAACATGTACATATACTGTATACACAGGCCCATGTGTTAGGCTGGGTTCACACTATGTTATTGCCTACGCCCCAGGTTTCAGTCACAGTATTGGCAAAAAAAAAAGTTACCACGGCAACCTCATAGAGTTGAATAGACCAAATGTACTTCTGTTTGCTCTAATCGTCAGTGGTACATGCTTTCTGTGCAGGACACCAAAGCGTGGTCTATCATGCTTTTTAGTCTTGTATGGAAAGCATATACTGCCAATAAATAGAGGAAACGTATTCCACTTAGCAGTAAATTTGCTATATTCACCTTTAAGGTGCCATCGCAGTACGTTTTCCCCCCTGATACCCACATGGATATATGCAACATACCCAATAACATAGTGTGAACTAGTCCAAAACCTCATACCTGTGTGAAAATACTAATAGAATATCTGTGATTGCTGCGTTACTTTCAGTGTAATGTGTTAAGGCACTACAATATTTCTAAGAATATAATTTTCGAGACTTTCACTTTAATTATTTTACCTGTTTGATCAGGATCGATCAAAGAAGAATGGATGAAGCAGCTGGAGAACTAAAACAAGCCCTTCCAAGTGTTGCTGATTCTCTTCAAGTACATGTAGAAGTCCATCAAAAATCCAACAGGTTTATATCATTTGTGATCCCTGTTGCGTATTAAAGTAATTCTTTTTTTTCTGTGACCCATTACAAAACCAATAACTTTTCCTTTTATCGCTAACCAAGCTGTACGGAGGCTTATTTTTTTGTTGGAAATCTTGTTGTTTTCATTGGTACTGATTTTGTGGATCAATTGGGTATTCTTACCATATTGATTAGCTTCAAACCTGTAGGCAAGGGTAAACAGACTATTACAAAATACACTGCTGTTCAGATTTTGCTTCATTTAAAACTAGAGCAGTTATCTCCTGCTGGTTTATAAAAGTTTCTAGCAGACTTCCTCTCCCTTGGCCATGGTGAAATCACTCCCTGCTGTGTCTTATCAGCATCACAGTAGCTTGTTTTTCATTGTTACTGATAAACTTTAACCCTTTAGAGCTATGTAGCCTTGTGCCCTGTTTTAAAGCCCCTCCACCACCAATTTCTCTCTAAGAGACTTAGCTAGGAATAGCAGAGCTGATCTGGCAATCACTAGTGTAGAACCACCCACAGCCTGAACAAAAAGTGGGAGCCCGAAGTTGACTGTGAAACAGCCTGATTCGAGAAAACTCTTTTAGGGTATGTTCACACGGCGTTTTTGGATACGATTTTGGGTCCGTGTTGGAATCGAAAATCGCATCCAAAAACGTAGTATCGATCGGATCCGACACGCAGTTGCGTGTTGGAAGCAGCAGGATCACACCCTATACTTTATCAAAGGGCTCCTGCTGCATCTTTCGGACCAAGAATTGACATGTCAATTCTTGGAACGGACCGAAAGACGCAGTGAGAAATGCATCGGCGATCACTCATCTGAACGCCAGTAAGTGTTTTACATTGTGAGCAATGTAAAATCATACTGATCATTGTTAGATGCGTGTCTGGGTCTGTTTAGATCAGCGGTCCCCAACCTTTTTTTCTACCAGGGACCGGTTTGATGCACGACAATTTTTCCACGGCCCGGTGGGTGGGGGGTTATTGGGGGCGTGGCTATTAGGGGCGGGGTTTGATGTTTAGAATCACACACAAAAAAAAAACCCCCCCAATAAAGTGTATACTGTGTCATTTATTGGTATCGTCTGGGGGGACAAGTATTTTATAACTGGAGACTGATGGTCAGCTCTGTGGGTCACTATTATATTAATAATGCTGACCCACAGAGCTGATAATCAGTCTGCAGTAATATTGATCAGCTCTGTGGGTCAGCATTATACATGTATATAATATACATATGTAATCAGCTCTGTCATTATAGAGATATATGCCCCCTGTAATAATAAATAAATATAGCCTCCCAGTAGTGATAGTGACGCATAGCTGCCCCCGGGTTTCCCAGCGAGCATAGCTCCCCCCGGTAGGCCCCAGGCAATAATAAAAAAAAAAAAATAAAAAAATTTTTTTTGGAAGTAGCCCCACTCCCCTTTTTCCCGGATCCCCCGGCCCCGAGCTCCCCCTTTACAGCAGCGAGCGGCGGGGGGGTGTGCGTCACTGCCCCATCACACTCCCTGGGGGCCGCTCATCGCTGAAAGATACGGGGGCTCAGTGAGCGTCGCATCTAAAAGCAATGGGAAAAAGCAGGCGGTAATGCACCGCTTTTTGCTTCGCGCCCCCCCCCCTGTAATGCGCCGCTTGCTGGGCACCCTGCTAGGTCTGCCCCGGCCCGGATTATACCCGGCCGCGCAGACAAGTTGCCGCCCGGCCCGGACTGAAGTCAGGGGGTTTGGCCGGCATCATGTTACCCCGGGCCCCCCGGGGCCCGGCGGGGATGCGCAAAGGGGCCCGGTGCCGGTCCGGGGGCCCGGGGTTTTGGGGACCCCTGGTTTACATGGACTTAAATGCGTGTCTAAAAGCATATGTTCACACGGACCCAAAATGACGTGTGAACATACCCTTATTCCACTTTTGGGAGGCACATAAAAGACAGCAACTTTGGCAAGGTTTTCATACAATTTTTATTTTGACACCAATGCTGGCTATTCGGGCAGTATTCTTGGCAGGTTTTCTTCATGTGTTCAATTAAGTTTTTTATTTAACAATTTATCACCTATCCAAAGGTGCAGCCTAGCGGTTGTGAGAACAAGTGTTCCATGTTCCTCTATTTAAATAAAGCAGCAGCTGAGTATGCAAACTGTCACTTGATATAAAGAGGTATTCCAATGTCATTGATTAGTGTTATATGTGTAGATTACAGTAAAAAACATTCTTAACTAGTAGATTTCTATTATGATCTCGCTTCATTTCACAGATACTGCAGGTTATCTATCCTGCTTGTTTACAGATATTTTCCTTGGTTACTGACCACCTCTGTGCTCTAGCAGCTATGTCTTATCAGCAGGAGGGAGCTTGGTGGCTTGAGTATAAAGGTAGTCTGTAACATAGGAATCATCTGTTAACAAGCAGGATAGATTACCTGCTGTAGCTTTGAAATGAAGCAAAAGCAGAAAAGAAATGTATTTGCTTATGAGGTTTATCTACCTTTGCATATATGTTTAAACTTAATCAATGTAAAGGGAAAAATCCCTTTTTTTAAAAAGTCTGGGGAAATAGCACAAAAAGGATTTTGCGCACAGCCAAACAGCAGTGGGGGGGGGTTTTTAAAAGCGAGTTTTTTGGCGAGTGAACGAGTCGGGCGAGGTGGTTTTTTTTAAAGTGTGGGGGACTTGGATTGAGAATTTAAAGTTTTTGGAGAGTTTAGAGGGGGACAGTATTTTCTTTTATTTAAAATTTGAAATTTTAATTTTTTTGGGTAACATCCTCAGGGATTTCCCCATTTTTGAAAAGGGGTGCCCAGTGCACAACCTGTGAAAAAGTATGCCTTTCCTTGAGAAAAACATTTTTCGAGGGGGCATAGGGGCTGTGCAAGATGTGGACATTTGCACTTTTTAGAAGCCCGGATCCGGGATTTAAATGAGCAAGTGGGGGACACTGAGATCCATTGCCAATTTGGAAGCGGGGCCGGCTGCCCACTGGGGCAATCATCGCAGGTGTAAAATTGTGGGGGGGGGTTTGTAGCATGGGGTGCGGGAAAAACATGGGGGAGCTAGCTGGGAAAGGGTTTTAAAAGAAGGGTAGGGGGAAAGAGTGTAGGGGGGTTTAGCCTAAATTGGTCCCACCCCAACAAATTTTAAAGATTGGCAGTGAGGGCGATATCAGCTCAGAAATAGCTTTAAATGCAGCAAGACAATCCCCCCTGTCTCCCCCCAGTAAGATGGGGAATAGGGTGCAGGTCAGGCAAAGAAAGGGGGCTAGTAGTTAGGGACCCCATTTTTGGGGGCACGACGGGCAATCTGTCAAAAAAGCCCGGGATCGTCGAACAGTATGTTTTTTTCCGGGGGCCCGGATTTCGACATCTCGCGGATCGCGTTGACGGTTTGCTGGGGGGGGCTGGTGAGAACCCAGCTGTCATGGCCCACTTTGGCACCAATGCCCAAATTTTAGAGATAGGTGGAGGCCCTTTAAAAATTTTGTTTTTCAGGGATTTAGGCCAAAAGCTCGGGCAAGGCCCTCCAGGGTAATATTTAGAAATATTACCTGTTCCAGGGGCCCCACACCAGGGGGAGGCAGGGGGAGATTAAGAGTTGAAAAAGTGGAAAAAAATTTTTGGGGTGTAGGAAAGAGGGATTTGGGTTTTTGGAGAACTGGGCTCACTTTTGTCTTGGCCTTTTGAAATCTTTGCTAGGGACGGGCTGCACCTAAATGGGGGGGTGCAGCTGTTTTGGGGGGCAAAATGGCCGGAAATTGGAGGGAAAATTTAAAAAAAGGGACTGGGGGGGAGGGTAATTTCACATATAGGTGCAAGATAGTGAAGATTGAGAGTGGGTTTAGGGAATTTAAAAAAGGGGGTGGGTTTGGGGGAAGGGGGTGTAGCAATAGGTAAAAAAGATCAGGGGGGAAAGGGAAAAAAAACGGGAAAATCTCTAAATTGCACGCTGGGCCCAAAGCCAGGAGTCTTTACCCAAAAAAATAAAAAAGAATAGAAGGGATTAATAGCTGAAGAAAAAAATGGCATAGTGGGGTTAATGAGACATGGGGTGGGCGAGAGCTTTGAAATGGGCCCGGGTTTAAATTGCAGGGTTACCCGTCTATTTAAAAAAAGGATGGGAAAAGACCGGAAGGGGGGAGGTGTCTGTCTCTATTGGGAAAATCCGTCTGAAGCCAAAACTGCGGGAAAATATAGGTACAGGGAATGAACATGTGGAATCATTATGGATAAATTTTAATGGGGGTAATAACAGTTAAAAAAAATTTTTAAAAGGGGGTCTGCTATAGGGGCCCCCCTTTTTAAAGAAAACCCCTGGAAGATGTTCTCCTCAGGCAAAAAGTTTTGGCGGCTTTAAACAGAATGAGGTTTTTATTATGGGGGACCTTTTAATATCCGACATCAATTTGGGGAAAACCCGAAACCTGTAGGCTCACAATGGGGGGAAAAGGTTTTTTTCAATAACTAATGATAATTATCTTTGCCAAAAGGTGCAAGAACCGACTAGAGGAAAGGCCCTTCCCAGAATTTTAAAATTTTTACTAATAGACCTGACAGAGTAACAAAGGGTTTAGGTTGAGGGGCCCCGGGATTAGTGACCCCTAAAATTTTAATTTTTTTTCCGTTTATCCTTCGAAAGGTTTTTTTCAAGGAAGCCCAAAAACGCTTAATTTTAGGAAGGCTTAAATTTTTTTTGTTTGGGTGGACCTAAAAAAGTTTTTGATGGGACTTTTTGTTTTAAAAATTTTGGAACTAATTTTTTAAAATGGGATTTTTTAAGGGAAATCCTATGCTTTCCACTGTGAGAGGGTTTCTTTTTTTTGGTTTTATTTTTTAAAAAAATTTGGGGGGATCAAAGATGTAAAGGAGGCTATAAAAAAAAAAAAAAGAAAAACGTTTCACCTACTAAAAACAGGGGGTAGTGAAGGGGGCCCCTAAAAAAGTATTGGGAAAAAAAAAGTGGTAAAAAAAAAGATAAAGGAAGCAAAGTGGAGACGGAAAAGACCTATTGTTTAGAAAGTAAAAAATAACCCCCAAAATATTTTTTTTAAATATATAAATTTGTAAAAAAATTAAAAAAGAAAAAGTTGGCCCCTTTTAAAAATTTCTGAGGGAGGGGACGGGAGGGGACGATGAGAAAAAAACAAAAACCCTTTTTTCACTTTTTTTCCACGTATTTACCCCAGGAGGATGAGCTTCCCGTTGAAAAGAGGGGGTGAGGTAAACTCCAAATTAAAGTTTCTTGTCTAAGCCAGGGGAAAAAGTGCAGCTCCCCCTTAGGATGATTAAAATAGACCAAAACCCCAGGGCCCGTTTGGGATTTACACCCACGTGTCCTTTTTTGGGGTTAAAATGATGTCATAGATTTGGCCCCTAATTTTTAATATTTATGGACTGTTAAAAAAGGGGTATTTTCCCCAAAAGGGTTGGCGCAAAGCCCAAATGGGGGTGCCAAAAATTCAAAAACGGGTCAAAAGTGATCCCGGAAACTATAGGGCCCGGGAAGTTTGACCTCTGTTGTAGGTTTAAAAAATTTTTTTAAAGGGTTTTTTCAGAGTTTCTTCCTGGGTATCTCCCCTGAAAATAAATGTATAACGCTGTTCCCCGCATGGGTTCAAAGAAGGATCGGTCCTGTCAGACTAATCTCCTCAGCTTTATGAGGAAAGGGCAGTGCTTGAATGGATCAGGGGGGAGGCACTGATGTCCCTATTTTCTAGATTTTTTTAAAGCATTTTTTATTCGGTGCCACATAAAAAAGGGTTTGGGAAAAAAAAATGAGAATGCTTTGGAATTTTGGGGGAAAAGGGTACAAGTGGGTAAGCAACTGGTCACTTTATAGAAAACAAAGGGGGATAATTAACGGTACATACCAGGGCTGGAATTTCTGTTACTAGTTGGGGGACCACAAAAGGGGCAGTTTTGGGGCCCCCCCTTCCCTTCCCCCCTTTTAAAAATTTTTATTAATGGGTTTTTTACAGGGATTACACAGTAGGGAAAATTTGATCTTTTCAGACGTTAAATAAGTCTGTAAAATTTAAACAACACAATAGACAGCGGTTCTCAACCTGTGGGGGCGCGACCCCCGGGGGGGGTCGAAACCCAACCAAAAAACGGGGGGCGCCCTTGCCCGGGGAAAGGGGGGCCGGCCGGGGAGCTGAGGGGGTGCCGCACTGGCTTTAAAAAGCTGCGGGGAGGAGCGCTGTGGCCGCCGCTGCGCCCCCCCCTGCAAAATGCTTGCATAGGGGCGGGCCCCCGGTTTAATTTTCTGAGGGGGGGGGGGCGTGGGCGCCGTTCCTCTCAGCATTGGTGGGTCAGTGAGCCGCTCCTGTGAGGGGCCGCCGGGCGGGGGAGGAGGGAAACCTTACTTTCCCGGCCTCCTTGTGGGCGGTCGGGGCTGGACCCTAAAAGGCATGCTGAAATCACGCGCCCACACCACGTATCAAACATCGGGAAAAACGGGCCCCCCCCGTACTCGGCAGGGGAAAACGCGTTTTACTGAATGGCAGGGCTGTTCCTGGCTGCAAAAGGGAAAATTTGTGTTTTTAAAAACACCCCCATCCATTTCTCCTTTTAGTGTCTGTATGTGGTACAAGTAATTAAAATTTTTAACCTGTTACTTTGTACCCCACACAGCCCCTTACATTATATACACATTTTCATTCCCCCCCCCCCCTTATAGGGGGGGGGTGTGAGTGGCACATGAGGGGGGGTCACCCCCCCCCCCATTTTGTAACCCCCTCCAAAAGTGCCCAAATTCCCCCCAAGGCCTTTCCCCCCGGACAAGGTTACATTCTAAAGTAACGGTCTTTCGTGGAAAAATTTATATGTTTGTGACATGTAGGGGGTACCGTCAGAGGCTCCACCATAAGTAAACCCCCCCATGTAGGGAAAATTTCAGTTTTTTAAAAAAAAGCCACAAAAAAATTTTTTTTTTGGTTTGGGGTCCCCCGGGAACCCGAGGGAAATATATTGGGGGGGCACGGCATTAGAAAAAGGTTTTAGAACCCCCTGCAATAGAGGATAATGTTTATTTTCAAAGGGATCTGGATAAGTTTGGGGCCTGGGCGGAAAGGGAGATGGGGTTTAATACAGATAAATGCAAGTTATGCACTGGGGGGGAAAAATCCTTTACATGAGTACATGTTAAATGAAAAAGGCTGGGTAAAAGTGACAGGGAGAAGGACTTGGGGAATCCTGGGGACAGTAAATTAACTGTACACCAGTGTCAGGCACGTCCAAAGGCTAATAGACATGGGGGTATTAAAAGGGCATAGAGGCACATGTGAAAAAAAATTATTTTCCCCATTTACAATCACGGTTTTAACCACACATGGAAAATTGGTACAGTTTTTGGGGACCATGCCAGGAAAGCATTTAAAAGCTGAACAGGGACAAAGGCGGCAACAAAAATAAAAAAACCCGGGTGGACACAATACCCAGAAAAAATTAGCAAATTGGGGTTATTTAGTTTAGAGAAAAGACGGTTCGGGGGACATAATAAATATGTTTAAATACTCAAAGGTCATATAGAGATCTTCTCCCAAAAATTTATTTATACCAGGGGGAAAACAGAACAAGGGGGGCATCCTCTACGCTTGAGGAAAAAAGTTTTCTACATAAAAATAGAAAAGGGGTTCTTTACTGTAAGAGCAGTGAGACTATGGAACTCTCTCCCGAGGGACTTGTATGGTGAATTCAAAAACAGTTTAAAAAGGTTTAGATGCATTTCTGGGGCGTAATAATATAAAAAATTTTTAGTGTCTAGGGGTTCTGGAGAGGGGGCATTGACCCGGGGTTTTTTTTTTTCCAATTGAAGTCGGAAGGAAATTTTTTCCCTAAAATGAGGACAATTGGGGTTCTACCCCTTGGGGTTTTTTTTTCCTTCCCTGGATCAACCCTTAGCTAGCAGGCTGAATTGGATGGGCGCCGTCTTTTTTGCCTTACAAAAATTACTTTCAAGCAAAGAACAGCTTTTGGCGATCTCCAGCAGTCATATACAGTTTTAATAGAACAAAAGTACACATACATGACTGCTGATTCATTGAAGCAGGGGATCCCTGTTCTCTCGATCACTGAAGGTCTTAGGTCAATTTAGACACCATCCTGTGAATAGATGAGAAGTTATTATGGGGAAACTTCCTCGGCTTAAAAGTTGG
>JAODAL010031707.1:0-48036 GCA_025379985.1 Phyllomedusa bahiana
AAAACAAATCCAACACCATTAAAACAACCCATATTTTACTAAACCTTTTCAAAAAAGCTTTTGTGAACAAATCCCCAAACACACTTTAACAAAGTGGAACCCAAAGGGCCCCCGTCCCACACAGGCGCCCGCCGAGAGTGTGCCCCTCTGGTTTGCACAATCATTTTTTCCCCTACTCATGGGGCTCAGAAGGGGCCCGAAAAACCCCCAAAACCCCCTTTTTAAAATACCATACAAGGACAAACAATCGTTGTGTGGTGCATTTCAAAAGCGTCCCGGGCGGGGGGGGCACGACGCTTAAAATTTTAACCACTCAAACCCCCTACCCCCAACATATACACATAAAACAGATCCCCCCAAAACATGCAACCGTTGCATAAATAACAGCGCATAACAACCCCATCCAATGCCCCGAATCGGGGGCATTTGGATAAACACCTAGGGCCCCTGAAACCCAAAAATCGCCCCTAACTAACTAACGGGCCCTTTGCACACATCCTGGGTTTTTTTGGCGTAAACGCTTTCCCTTTGACCCGGTATAGCTTTTCAAATGGCCGGAAAGTTGCTGTTTCGGGGGGGATCCCCCTTTTGCTTTTGGAAGTTGGGCACCAAAGAAGTAGTCGTTCCCCTCTTCTCGGGCAGAGTGAATTTTTCCTTCTTTTGGGCTTTCTTTGACAACAGCTTCAGTGCCACATTTTATACTTCTCTCTCTTTTGGGGAATCTCACACTTTTGACCCAAAAACGGGAGCGGGGAAAGCCAAAAATCTTACCCAAAACTGCCCCCCTGCCTTCTCTTTGTCTTTTTTTGTTCTTCCCAAAAGGGCCCCGTTTCCCTCAGGCCCCTTCACATGCCTCTTCACATGTCTATCTTTCTTTCAAGTTTCCAGAACAGTGGCATTTTGGGGCCAAAAACCAAATTTCAACAAATTTTTTTCAATAAAAAGCACACATTTGAATTTACGAGAAAATTTAAAAATCGGCGTTCCCCAACTACCCCAAAATCCCAAACCACCCCACAGGGTCCCCCCCCCCCTTTTTCCCCCCCCCCCCTTTTGAAAAACCCGGGAAAAAAAAAGGTTTCCCCCCCCCCCCCTCCCTCTGAAAGGGGAAGGGTCCTCCCCTCCCCTCTTTAGGGCGGGTCCCCCTCAAACCCTAGAAGGGGCAGGTCCCCCTCTCTCTGAAACGGGAAAGGTCCCCCTCTCTTTTGTACGGGGGGGTCCCCCTCCCCTTTTCCCCTCTTTTCCCGGGCGGGGTCCACTCTTCTCCTCTTACGGGCGGGGTCCCTCTTCCCTTCTTAGGGGCGGGGCCCCCTCTCCCCTGAAACGGCAGGATCCTCTCTCTCTTTTAAAGGCAGGTCCCTCTCCCCTTAACGGGAGGTCCTTTTCTACCTCGAGGGGCGAGGGTCCACCTCCCTCTGTAGGGGCGGGGTCCCCCTCCCCCTGACGGGCGGGTTCCCTCTCCCCTTACGGGCAGGGCCCTTTTCCTCCCCCATTACGGGCCCCGGGTTTCCCCCTCCCCTCCCTCTGAAAGGGCAGGGCCCCCTCTCTCCCTCTGAAACGGGGCGGGGGTCCCCCCTCTCCTCTCTGTACGGGCAGGGTCCTCTCTCCCCTCCTGAAAAGGGCGGGGTCCTCCTCTCTCCTGTAGGGGCAGGACCCTTTTCCTCTCCCTCTCTGTACGGGGGGGGCCCCCCTTTCTCTCTCTGTAGGGGCCCAAGGGTCCCCTCCCCCTTTTGTAGGGGCAGGGTCCTCTCGCCCTCGAAAAGGGGCGGGGTCCTCCCCTCCCTCGTGGGGGCGGGGTCCTCTCTCCCTCTGTACGGGGCGGGGTCCCTCCCCTCTGTACGGCAGGGTCCCTCTCTCCCCCCCTTGAAAACGGGCGGGGTCCCTCTCCTCACCCCCCTGGCAGGGGCCCCTCTCTCCCTCTGTACGGCAGGTCCCCCCTCTCCCTCGAAGGGGGGGTCCTCTTTTCCCTCTGTAGGGGCGGGGCCCCTCTCTCCCCCTCTCTGTACGGGCGGGGGCCCCTCTCTCTCTCTCTGAAAAGGGGCCGGGGTTCCCCCTCCCCCCCCTCTCTCTTTTAGGGGCGGGGTTCCCTCTCTCTCTCTCGTACGGCGGGGGTCCTCCCCTCTCTCTTTCCAGGGCCCCTCTCTCTCCCTCTTTAGGGGCGGGGTCCTCTCTCCCCCGAAAAGGGGCCAGGGCCCTCTCTCCCTCGAACGGGCGGTCCCTCCCCCCCTCGTACGGGCGGGGCCCTCTCTCTCCCCTCTCGAAACGGGCAGGGGCCTCTCTCTCCCCTCTGTAGGGGCGGGGGTCCTCTCTCTCTCTCTGTAGGGCAGGGCCTCTCCCTCTCTTTTTTACAGGCGGGGTCCCCCTTTTCCCCTTCTCAAACGGGCGGGGTCCTCTCCCCTTTTACGGGCGGGGGTCCTCCCCTCTCTTTTGAAACGGGCGGGGCCCCTCTCTCTCTCTCTTTTAAGGGAAAGGGGCCTCTCCCCCCTCTTGGGCGGGGCCCCTCCCCTCCTCTCTCTTGCGGGCCGGGCCCTTTCTCTCTCTCTTTAACGGCGGGGTCCTCCTCTCTTCTCTGTAGGGGCGGGGCCCTCTCCCCTCTCTGAAAAACAGGGTCCTCCCCTCTTCTCCTGTACGGGAAAGGGTCCTCTCCCCTCTGTAACGGCAGGGTCCTCCTCTCTCGAAAGGGGCGGGGTTCCTTTTTCCCTCTTTTCCCCCCGGGGTTCCCCCCCTCCCTCTGACGGCAGGTCCTCTCTCCCCTGTCGGCGGGGCCCCTCCCCTCCTCTCTTAGGGCGGGGTCCTCTCTCCCCCCTTTTAGGGGCAGGGTCCTCCCCTCTCCCTCTGGGGGGGGCCGGGGTCCTCTCTCTTCCTTTTGTCCCGGGGGGGGGGGCCCCCCCCCCCCCCTCTCTCTCCCCCTGTACGGGCGGGTCCTCCCTCCTCCTCTCTCTTAGGGCGGGGTTCCTCTCTCTCCCGGAAAGGGGGGCCCGGGCCCTCTCCCCCTTCCCCTTCCCGGGCAGGGTCCTCTCTCCCTTTGTATGGGCAGGGTCCTCCACCCTCTGTACGGCAGGGTCCTCTCTCCCTTTTAACGGGCGGGGCCCCTCTCTCCCCCTTTTGTACGGCGGGGGCCTCTCTCCTCTCTGTACGGAAAGGGCCTCTCCCCTCTTAGGGGCGGGTCCCCTCTCCTCTCGAAAGGGGCGGGGGCCCTCTCTCTCCCCTCTGAGGGGCGGGGGCCCCTCTCTCCCCCCCTGTCCCGGGCAGGGTTCCTCTCTCTCTCTCTGTACGGGCGGGGGCCCTCCTTTTCCTGTAGGGGCAGGGCCCTCTCCTCCCTCTGTCCCGGGCGGGGTTCCCCCTTCACCCCTCTGTAAAGGGAGGGGGGTCCTCTCTCCCTTTGGTACGGGCGGGGTCCTCTCTCTCCCCGTACACGGGGTCCTCTCTCTCCCCCCTTTTCCCCGGGCGGGTTCCTCTCGAACAAGGTCATTGGTAATAATGGCGCCTTTAATAATACCCCTCCCCCTCTATTGAAAAAGGTGGGTGAGGGAAAGTCATGAAGTCGCCCATTTTACTTTTCGTTTTACAATATTTTCCTTCTGCAAAATTCAATCAAAGCATGTTTGAAGTTCTGTTTCAAGTAACTTTAGTGGATTCGCTCTTCTTCCTTCCAGACACCGTCCCCCACCGGGCGCTGATGTGTTGTGCGCCGTTCTCCCCGCCCTTTTTCCCCTTAATTTTTCCGCCCATAGGGACTTTTCAAATGTTCAATTTTTTTTTTTAAACCCCTTCTTTTGGATTAATTGCCCTCCTTCCCCTTTGTCAGGGGAAAACCTGTTCACAATGGGCCCTTCCAGAGGAGGAATGGGGCCCCCACTTTCCCGGGCCCCGGGGGCGATGATTTACGGGAAATTTTCCCAGGGGGAAGGAGATGACCATTTGTTTAGGCGCACAAAAAAAGGGGTCACCCGCCGGGCCCCAATTAGAGGGAAATTAACGTTAAAAGAAGTTTAGTTTTTTAGGTAAAGGATAGTTTTTGGGGGTCGGGGATTTTTCCCCCAATTTTTCGCCGTCGGTTCCTGTTAGTATCAGCAGCTGCTTCGGATAAACCGGTTCTGGGATGGCTTTAACCCTGAATTAAAATCTGACAAAAGAGAAAATTTCCCAAATATTGAGGGAAACCCTTCAAAAAGTTATAGGAACACAAAAAATAAAAGGGGGGGTTTTTTGCACCCACACTTCAGATATGACAAACACCCAGGGGTGGTCTTGGGAAGTGGTGCCCACAATTTGGGTCCCAAAGTGAAGGGGGGGAAAGTAGTTTGAAATGGGCACAACCAATACCCTTTTTCCCATACCAGACCCCTTGGGGGCTTTCCCCGCCAGTTTTTAAACCCCTTTGGAAAAAATTGTAAAAACCTCTTTTTGCTCAAATAGGCCTCTCTCTCACTAACATACCCACCCTGCTTCCCCCTCCTAAAAATTTTCATTAAAGGGTTCCCATCTTGCATTTTGATATAAAATTGGGTAGGGTTGTTCAATTCAGGTTTTTTTTTACTGTAAGAGCTGACAAAATTTTATGGGACATCAAAGGAAAAACCATCAAACTATAATCAAACTAAATTTTTGGACCCAAAAAATAACCAGTACGAAAGGAGAACACAACCCCCCCCCTGAAATGGGAACTCCCATAGAACGAATGGAAAAACACAAACGCTTTCCCCTTTTCCGGGAACTCCCATAAACCCGAATGAAACACCGCGCTCCCCCTTAACTAAAATCCCAAGAACAAAGGGAAACACAGGGTCCCCTGTAAATGGGAACTCCCATAGAACAGAATGGAGAGAAAACAAAAAGCAAACCCCCGTACTGGGGAAATCCCCTAGAAAAAATGGAGAACCACAGCGCCCCCTGTTTCTGGGGAAAACCCCCCAAAAATAGAAAGGAGAAACACAGCCTCCCCCCCGTAAAAAGGGGAAATCCCATAGAACAAAAAAGGAGAGAACACAAACCTCCCGAAATGGGAAAATCCCCAAAAAACAAATGGAGAGAACACAGCGCTCCCCTGAAATTTTGGGAAATCCCCTAGAAAAAATGGGAAAAACACCACCCCCTGGGTTTTTCTTTGGGAAAAATCCCAAGAACAGGGATTGAAAGAACCCCCCCCCTTTTTACTGGGAACTCCCCCAAAACAAATGGAGAGAACACAAACCCCCCGGACTTTGGGGGCCCCCCAAAAACAGAAAAGGGGAAAAACACGCTCCCCCGTCTGGTAAACTCCCATAGAAAAAGAAATGGAAACAAGCGCTCCCCATACGGGATCACCCATAGAAAAAATGGAAAAACAGCGCTCCCTCCCCCCGTACTGGGTTCCCCCCCCCCCCCTTTTTTGAAGGGAATTGGAAGAACACAGCGCTCCCCTGTACTTGGGGAAATCCCATAAACCCGAATGGAGAGAAAACAGTGCCTCCCCTGTACTGGGAACTCCCATAAACAGAATGGAAGAAAAACGCTCCCCTGTACTGGGAACTTCCCCCTAAAACCCAAAAGGAGAACACAAACCTCCCCTTTTCGGGGGAAATGCCCTAGAGGGGAAATGGAGAAACACCCCCCCCCCCCTTTTTAAAAAAATTTGGGAATTTCCCCTAGAACGAATGGAAACACAGAAATCCCCCCTTTTCAGGAACTCCCATAAGGGGAAAGGGGGAACACAAAAAAAAACCCCCCCCCCCATCCCCTGGAACTCCCAAAACAAAAATGAAAACCAAAAGCCTCCCCCCTTTTGGGGAAATTCCATAAAACAGAAAAGGAAAAACCAAAAAAGAAAAACGCCCCCTGTACTTGGGAAAAACCCATAGAACAGAAAGAGAACACAGCTCTCCCCCCCTTTTGTGGGGGAAATCCCAAAAAACAGAAGGAGAACCAGCCCTAAACCCGTTTCTTGGGGAAATCCTATAGAACAAAATGGAAAGAACACCGTCCCCAAAGACTGGGGGAAAACCCCCCAAAAATTTAAGGAGAACACATTCCCCCCGTACTGGGGAAAAACCCCCAAGAGAATGGGAAAAACAGCGCTCCCCTTTTAAAAAGGGGAAAGGGGCCCGGGAAAACCCCCCCGGGGAGGGAAGGGAGGGGGATCGCCTAGGGCGCCTACCTCTTCCTTTCCCTAAGGGGGGCAAACAGGGGCCCCCAAACCCCCCGGGCTCCAGGCCGCTGCATGGGCCGAAAGCCGGGGGGTTTTATGTATTTTCCCTCCCCCCGGATCCTCCGGGGAAGCCGCAGGGCCCCACACAGGGGGGCCGCCGGGGCCCCAAGCGGGTTTTACTGGCAGCGTCGGATTTAATGATGTTTATTGGGGACGCGCCCCCTCCCCGGGGCGCACAGCCCTCAAAGGGGGTTGCGCCCGATGAGCTGCCGGAAAGGAAACGTCCCCCCACTCGAGGGGTTTGCCTGGGAAAAAGGAAACGCGCCCGGAAGCAGGTAAGGTGGTATAAAAGTTGTTTTTTTTGCCTGGGCCTTTTGGGGCCCCCTTTCACCTGCCCCGTGGGGGCCCCATAAAACCCCGCCTGTGCCCCCAAAAAACCCTGCCCGAGCCCCCAAACCCTCCTGTGGCCCCCTTAAACCCCGCCAAACTCCCATAAAACCCCCCCCGTGGCCCCATAAACCCCGCCTGTTTTGGGCCCCCTAGGCCGGGCCCGAACCCCCCTACCCCTTTCCCTTGGGGCCCCCCTACGCCTGCCTAGACCCCAAAAACCCCGCCTAACCCCATACCCTGCCTGAGACCCCCTACCCTCCTGACTCCCTAAACCCCTTCCTGAGCTCCCCCTAAAGCCTGCCTTTAACCCCAAATTTCGCCTGCCTGAGCCCCCATAAAAAACCCCCGACCCCCCAAATAACCCCCTGCCCCGTGGCCCCTTTAAACCCCGCCAAGGCCCCCTAAAAACCTTTCCTGATTTCCCCATACCCTGCCGTGGCCCCCAAAAAAAACGCCTCCTGTCCCCAAAACGCCTCCTGTGGCCCCCAAATGCCTGCCTTAGCCCCCATAACACCTCCCTTGGGCCCCCTTTAACCGCCTGTGACCCCCTTTTAAGCCCCGCCTAGCCCCTAAAAAACCTGCCGTGGGGCCCCCCCGGGCCCGGCCCCTTAGCCCTTCCCCCGCCCTTATAAACCCCCTGCCGGGGGCCCCTTTTATTCCTGCCTGTTGGGGCCCCTTTTTGCCTGCCCGTTGGGCCCCTTTTACCCCCTGCCTTCCCCAAAAACCCCCTGCCGTGGCCCCATAAAAGCCTGCCCGAGCCCCCATACGGCCCGCCCGACCCTCATCCCCCACCCGGGCCCCATACCCCCGCCTGAGCCCCCATACCCCCCGACCCCCCATAAAGCCCGGGCCCGACCCCCATAAACGCCCCCTGAGCCCCCATAACCCCCTTCCCCGGCCCCCCCTAAAACGCCCCTGAGCCCCCCTTTCCCTGCCTGACCCCAAACTTTTACTTGCCTGAGCCCCTTTTAAACTATAAACCCTGCCCCGTGTGCCCCTATTTTACCTGCCTGTGGTGGCCCCCATAACCTTTCCTGTTGCCCCTATATCTTTCCTAGCCCTATAGCTAAATACCTGTCCTTTTTGCCCCCTTTTAACCTGCCCCGAGCCCCTTTTCTAAAACCTCCAACCCCTATAGCTATAAAACCCTTTGTGTGCCCTATTAAAACCTGCCCGACCCCTATACTAATACCCTGCCTTTAATGCCCCAAAAAACCTGCCGAGAGTGCCCCCATATCTAAATACCCCGCCTGAAGGACCGAATTCTAAATCCGCCTGAGTGCCCATATTTAAAAAACCCCACCTTCCCAAGGGGGGGAAAAAACCCCTACCTCCTGACTTTAGAGGGGGATATCTATATACCTGTCTAACTGAAAGGGGCCTGCTTAAAACCTAAAAAATAGGGATTGCCCGGAAAAAAAGGGTTTTAAGAAAATTTTTTTCCAAATCCCAAGGGGCCAAAATTTGGGCCAGCAATCAGCAAAAGGTTGGAAACCCGGGTGGGGAAGAAAAGGAAAGTGGGAAAGACCTGAACAAAAAAAACCTCCGGGAAAACACTAAATTAACACAAAGGGAAAACACTTAAAATGTCGCAGAGTCTTCATACAACTATATCTACCACCTAAAAACCCCAAAAAGGGTTGGGAAAATTTAATCAGACCTGTTTAAACACTGATTCACAAAGTGGGGGGGCCCTTCGGGCAGGGGCTGGTGGAAATTTTTTTGAGCCTTAAAATATAAAATTTTTTTGGGTTTTGGTTTTTTAAAGGGGGGTTTTTAAATAAAAAATCAACATCGGGAATTTGGGTCCCCCTTTTCGGGGAATTTTAAAAATTGACTGTTATTTGGGGTTTTTGCACTGTTTATATGGAGGTGAGAGTTTTTTAAAAAATAAATTTGGGCCAAAGGGGCAGTACCAAAAAGAGGGCTGGAAACTATTGGAATATCCAAAAAAATTAGTGACAATCTGCGCAGGGGGAGAGGAAATTTGTGTGGGATCCATTTTTTTTGGGGGCGCCATTGACGTAATTGCCTAGGGGGACCAAAAAGCCTTTCCCCCCCCCGGGCCCCGCTGGGGAAATCCCATTAAAAAGAAAGGAAAACACTTGCTCCCCCCGTACGGGAAAAACCCCTTAAAAAAGAATGGAAACACAAGGGGTTTTCCCCCCGGAAACCCCATTGAAAAAAATTTAAACACATGCTCCCCTTACTGGAAAACCCCCCATAAACAAAATGGGGGACACAGCGCTTCCCTTTTTCTGGGGAAAAACCCCTAGAACCCGAACGGAAAACACAGCGCTCCCCCCGTACTGGGAACCCCATAGAACAGAAAGGAAACCCCAGCCCCTCCCCTGTAAGGGGAAATCCCAAAACAGAAAAGGGGGGAAAAACAGCCTCCCCGTACTGGGGGAAAAATCCCATAAAGGGGGCAAAAAAAGAAGGGGGGGAAAAAAAAACAAAACGCTCCCCTGTACTGGGAAATCCTAAGAAAAAAAATGGGGAGAACACCCAAAAACCCCCCCCTTTGGGGCCCCCCGGTTTTCTAAAAAATTCCCATAAGGAGAATGGGGGGACCCCAGCCCTCCCCTTTAAATGGAACTCCCAAGAACAAATGGGGAAACACAGTGCTCCCCCTTTCTGGGGAAATCCCATAGAGGGAGAAGGAGAGAAACAAGGGCCCCCCTTACTGGGAAATTCCCCTAAAAACAGAAAAAAAAACACCCAAAGCGCTCCCCTATCTATCTTTTATCTACCCAACTCATATTTTATCTTCTTCCCAATTTTTTTCCCCCCAACTAATTCCCCCCTAAAAAAATCTATCTCTCATAACTATCCATCTAACTCATAACTATCTATCTAGAGGTAAATAAAAAACTCCAAGCCTAAAGGGGAAAGTGACATGCACTATTTGGGGTGGATCAGTGTTAGGGTTTTTATTTATTTAAAAAAAAATAAAAAACAAAAAAAGTATAAAAATCCCATAACCCTACCCTTTCGTACCGTAAAAAACCCGGGGCCCTTTAAACAGGGGGGTTTACACACATTCCCGAGAAAGGGACATTTATATTTTCCAGACAGTAAAAGGATACCCAAAAAACAAGGGCTAATTCCCCCCTCCCTTGACGCGCTCAACCGGAGCCCCAAAAGACCCCCGTTTGGGGATGACAGCATTTCCCCAACCAAAAACCCGGGGTTTAAAAATTCCTTAAAGGCCCAAATCAAAAAAATAAGAAGGGAACGTACAAAATGAAAATTTTAAAATTTTAAAAAACAGGGCCCCCAAACTAAAAAAAGATTCAAAGATAAAAAATATCCCCATTCAAAAATTATCAATCTTTTGGGTAAAACCGAACATCTAGACCAAAACAATGTCTTGTGAATCAAAAACACAAGGGGCAAAAAACAACGGGGGACATAAGAAAAGATCACAGCAATTTTTTCTGTAACCACAAAAAAATACACTTTTCATAGAAAAAAAAAAAAACATATTGCAGAAACATTGGATCTGAAACAACAGGACCCAAAACCTGGGACAGGTTTATCCCCGGGCAACCAGGCTTGGTGTTCAAAACGAGCTCCAAAAACCCAAAAGGGAAAACCCGGGGGGGCCCCAAACCCCAAAAAAAAGCCCAAGGGGTTTTTTCCCCCCCAAAAAAAAAGAAGCAAACAAGCACTGTCCCCAAAAAAAAACTCCATGCGGTTTCAGGGAAGGGTTTTTGCTGATATTCCCCAAGGTTTGGGCTAAAGTTGAAAAAACATTGTAACCACCCGAATAAAACCGTCTTGTTTTCACCCAGGAAACACTCAAAATCAACACAAAAACCGTCCTGTTTAAATTTCCCGATTTGTTATTTTTGTTATCCCCCGCAAAAAAAGGGGGGGGGGGGGGGTTTAAAATCCCAAATTTTGGGGCGCCCAAAAAACTTGTCCCCCCCAAGAGTCCGACTGAAGGGGACATAGACATGGCATCAAAAAAGGTGACCTCAGACAAGGGGTCGCCAAACCCTTCACGGAGACACACCATCAGGTTTTTTCCAAATTGGCAATCACCCCCATTGACAGGGTTTTCCTTTGAAGTCCCAAACCCAATTCCATTTTGTTACAAAAAGAGAAACTATTTTGGATGTTCCGTTTAAAAAAACCAAACCCAACCCCCAGGGTTTAAATGAAGTGGTTGAAATTAAATCCGCTAAACACACCCTTAACTGTGCCCCAAAGTGTAGCAACAAAATGGAAGAAAAGAAAAAAAAAAAAAAAAAAAAAAATTGGCCCGGGCGCACGTGTATTAAAAAAAGCCAAGTCTAAAGGTTTCTCATTAAAAGTTTTTTTTTCAAAAAAAATTTTTCGCGGCTTTAACCGAAAAAAATTTAAAAAAAATGGGAACAAAAACTAACTTTACCTTTTCGCGGGGGTTTTTAACCCCGCGTTTCCCCATCAAAATTTAAAAAATAACAAAAAACAAAGATTTCTATAAAAGGGGCTACATTATTTTTAATTGGTTTTTTTAATTTTTTTAAACCGGAAAGTGACGTGAAAACACCTGTGTTTAAACAGAGACCATGGGGCCTGCCGTAAAAGGGGCTAGGGGGTATAAACAGCCCGAAACGCTTAGGGAGGGGTTTTTGCCTCTAAAAAAAAAAGCGCAACACAAAGAAGGGTGGAGAAAATTTCTCCCCTATTTTTTTATTTTACCAGTTACAAAATAACGCTATTTTTCGCCCCCTCCCTTTTTTTTTCCCTGCATCAAGTGTTCCCGGGGTCATTAATCCCCAAAAACCCTGATCAAGTAAAAAAACAGCCAGAGAAACTAACACTAAAGCAAATGTCTATTGGAGGAAACCATTTTTTTTTTGGTTTTGTTAAGTCCCTAGCCCCTATTATATACTACACGGGTGGTTCTTTTTTCCCATGACCCCAAAATTTAATTTTTCCCCACTGTCCAATCCCACTTAATCATTTTTGGGGGAAACTCTCACAGTTTTCATTTTAAGAAACTTTCTTCCATTTTTATTTTTTCCAAACAATTTGGAAACAATAGATGCAAATCAAAGTTTCCCCTGACTCATGGGGAACACCCCTAATGTTTTACAATGCAGACTGTAAAAGTCATCTAATTTATACTATCCATAAAATTCCCCTTATCCCAAGTTAACCCCTTCCACCTTTTTTTGCAGAAAATGTTTGTCAAAAATGTGGGCCCTTCCCAGCACTCGGGGCGTCCCTGCAGTCACCAGGGGTCAGTTATTGCATCACCCCTTTCTTTTTGAATACAAACATTTTTGTCTGTAAAAACAATTTCTATATCAGCCCCTTCCTATTTACACTCTAACCTTTTCCCCTAGACATTATACTTTAAATCTCTCCCTCCTTCATAAATACAATCTTTTACCGCCAGCCCCATCATACGCCGCCAAAAAATTTTGCTTTTTGTTGTTAAAAGGGGGGAAATTCCCGTCTGTAAACCTTTGTTGAGGAACGGTTAAACCCTGCGTCGATTTTTTTTCCCTAGGGATCCATCAAAGTCCTTTTTAAAAAATTTTTATATGGGGGGGACGTTCAAAGGATGCATAACATTGCCATATTTTTAACGCAAACCCATTTAAAAAAAAGTTCCAAATATGTAACTATCAAATAATTTTTAAATACTACCGGCCGTTAAAAAGGGGGCTGATCACTCGAAAGTTTTATATAAGTCCCATTATAATGTATTTATTGAACTTTAAAAATTTTGTCATAAAAATTTTTTTAAATAATTTAAAGAGTTTTAACAAACGTTTTCTCCCATCCAAAGATTTACCCCAAAAAAACCCTCCACAAAAACTGGGGGGTCCCGGGGGCCAGGAGACCCCCTCGATGTGAGTGTGGGCTGACGGCTGGGCCCCTCCCAAACCCAAAGTTTTCCCCAGCACCGGATGAAACCCAGTCACATTGGGGCCGGGTTAGACCCATCTTAAACCCCCTATTTCCCATTACTGCTGACATTATAAATGTCCCCTCTTTAAAAGTGGAACATGCCCCTGATGAACGCCGGTGTAAAGGCCACGAAACGCGAGGGGATTTGATTTTTTTACTTTTTTATGTGTTTTTAAAATTTAAATTTTTAAAAAAAATTAAAAATAACACTTTATTTCCCGCCCAATAGGGGCACGACCACTTTAACCCCCCGAAACGCCCACTGCCCGAGTTTTTCTTTAGACGTAACTATTCCCAAGAGGCTTTTCTTTAAAAAGTGGAGGGCGGGAAATGGGGGGGGGCTGGCCCAGGTTAAGAGCTCAAACCTGAACATTTATGCGAAATGAGAGTTTTGCCTCTGGTTTTAAAAAAGCACAAAAGAAAGGGGGTGGGCAATATTGCTATTTTTTCCCTAAACTCCGGGGCCTATCTATCATCTATCAAACTATCTTTTCTTTATCTCATTCTATCCCATCCCTCTACTATCCCATCTATTTTATCTAACTATTCCCCATCTATCTCAAAGTAACTATCCCCATATCTATCTATCTTCCATCCCATCTATCAAACAATCTAAACTAAAATCAACTATCAAACTATCTAAATCAATCTATCTATCTATCTATCTATCTATCTATCTATCCATCTATCTATCTATCTAACTATCTATCTATCTCTCATATCTATCTATCTATCTATCTCATATCTATCTATCTATCTATCTACCTTCTAACTATCTCATATCTATCTATCTATCTATCTATCTATCTATCTATCTATCTATCCATCTATCTCATATCTATCTATCCATCTATCTCATATCTATCTATCTATCTATCCATCTCATATCTATCTATCTATCTATCTATCTATCTATCTCTCTCTCATATCTATCTATCTATCTCATATCTATCTATCTCATATCTATCTATCTCATATCTATCCATCTATCTATCTATCTATCTATCTATCTATCTATCTCTCATATCTATCTATCTATCTCCTATCTATCTAGTGACAGGACCTGGCACAGGGGTGAGAGGAATTAGTGTGGGGAGTGCCATTTTTTGGGGAGCGCCATTGACTGTACTTGCCTAGGGCACCAAAATGCCTTGTCCCGGCCCTGCTGGGAACTCCCATTGAACAGAATGGAGAACACAGTGCTCCCCTGTACTGGGAACTCCCATAGAACAGAATGGAGAACACAGCTCTCCCCTGTACTGGGAACTCCCATAGAAAAGAATGAAGAACACAGCGCTCCCCTGTACTGGGAACTCCCATAGAACAGAATGGAGAACACAGCGCTCCCCTGTACTGGAAACTCCCATAGAACAGAATGGAGAACACAGCTCTCCCCTGTACTGGGAACTCCCATAGAACAGAATGGAGAACACAGCGCTCACCTGTACTGGGAACTCCAATAGAACAGAATGGAGAACACAGCGCTCCCCTGTACTGGGAACTCCCATCAGGCCCGGACTGCCCATAGGGCAAGCCGGGCATTTGCCCGGCGGGCCGCTGGGGTCCGGGCCGCAGGGCCGGCTCGGATCGCCCGCCGAGGGGATCAGTGTTTCCCCCCCCCCCCCCGGCGGGCCCCGAGCGCCGGTCAGGGGCCGCAATGGTCGCATCAGTGACCGGACCCCTGTGGCAGGAGGCCGACAGGCCCCCCTCGGCAGACGGCTGCACGGCCGGGTCACCGACCCAGCCATGCACCATCACGGCCGCCGCCTGCACCGCGCGGTGCAAGCAGCGGCCGAGGCTGAACAGCCGGGATCTTCTGATCCCGTCTGTTCAGCTCCCAGGAGGCCGCGGGGCAGGCGCGCGATGTGATGACGTCATGGCGTGCCCGCTCTGCGTCCTGCACATTGCTGCCGGCGGCCTCCGGGGAAGAGGAGGGAAAGACATCAGGTAAGTATTGGGTTTATTTATTTTTTTAAAACTACCAGCCCCTGTCTAACTATATACCAGCCCCTGTCTGCCTATATACCAGCCCTGTCTGCCTATATACCAGCCCCTGTCTTACTATATACCAGCCCCTGTCTGCCTATATACCAGCCCCTGTCTTCCTATATACCAGCCCCTGTCTGCCTTTATACCAGCCCTTGTCTGCCTATATACCAGCCCCTGTCTGCCTATATACCAGCCCCTGTCTGCCTATATACCACCCTGTCTAGCTAATATACCAGCCACTGTCTGCCTATATAACTGCCCTGTCTAGCTATATACTGCCCTGTCTAGCTATATACTGCCCTGTCTAGCTATATACTGTCCGGTCTAGCTATATACCAGCCCCTGTCTAGCTATATACCAGCCCCTGTCTGCCTATATACTGCCCTGTCTAGCTATATACTGCCCAGTCTAGCTATATACCAGCCCTGTCTAGCTATATACTGCCCAGTCTAGCTATATACCAGCCCTGTCTAGCTATTATACTGCCCTGTCTGGCTATTATACTGCCCTGTCTAGCTATTACCCAGCCCTGTCTGCCTATATACCAGCCACGGCTGCCTATATACTGCCCCATATGCCTACATACTGCCCCGTCTACCTATATACCAGCCCCATCTACCTATATACCAGCCCTGTCTGCCTACATACTGCCCTGTCTGCCTATATACCTGCCCTGTCTGCCTATATACCTGCCCTGTCTACCTATTTACCAGCCCCTGTCTAGCTATATACCAACCCCGTCTGCCAATTACCAGCCCTGCCTACCTATAAGTGGCCCTGTCGATATACTAGCCCTGCCTGGCTACATACTGGCCCTGCCTGGCTACATACTGGCCCTGCCTGGCTAATTACTGGCCCTACATGGCTAATTACTGGCCCTACCTGACTGATTATGGGGGCAGCCCTAGCTACCTGGCGATTACTGGGACCGTCCCAGCTACCTGGGGTAGTTACTGGGGTAGCCCCCACTACCTGGCTAGTTACTGGGGCAGCCCCAGCTACCTGGCTAGTTACGGGGGCAGCCCCAGCTACCTGGGTAGTTACTGGGGCAGCCCCAGCTACCTGGCTGATTACTGGGGGGAGTCCCAGCTACCTGCTAGTTACTGGGGGGCAGCCCCAGCTACCTGGCTAGTTTTCTGGGGCAGCCCCAGCAAACCCGGCTAGTTACTGGGGCAGCCCCAGCTACCTGGCTAGTTTTCTGGGGCAGTCCCCTACCTTTGGGGATTACTGGGGCAGCCCCACTACCCGGCTGGTTACTGGGGGCAGTCCCTTTCTACCCTGGGGTATTTACAGGGTAGGCCCTGTCTAAACCCACCTAATGGGGGTCTATGTAAATTTTCATGCCACTTATCTGACATTTTTTAATTTCTAATTTTTATGGTCTAACATACGCTGTTTGGGGAATTGATAGGAAAGTGCTGGAAGAGAGAGGAGTCTAAGATGTATTTGTGGTAAATTCTACCAGGACGAGTAGTGACCACTAGAAGAAGACATTGCATGCTGTACTGGGCAGAGAAAGAAATGGAAGGGAACGACTCATCAGGGAAGACAATCTGGGGGTTTGGACCAGAAGGAGAAGAAAAGGAGAAGAGAACAACTCCCATCAGAGATGACGTCTCCTGTGAGTCCCTGATGTCAGGGTTCATTTTACTTCTGTGTTGAGTCAGTTGGGTGTTTCATGTGATGGTGACCTGACTACTGCTGATGTGATTGGTGGGGTTGTAGGTTATGCTGGTGCTTATGTAGTGGCAGAGTAGGATTGTCCCCGATTGTAAAGCAAGTGCACACCTGACTCTGTGATGGGGGGTTTCTCTGCACCACTGTTTCTTTCTTTCTTGTGTGTAGGGAGCTTTCACTCGGAGCGGTTTTGGTGCATTTTTATGCATTTTTTTGTGCAGAAATGTACAGTATTAACTGCTCCTCCTTTCTGCACAAAACCGCACCAAAAACACATAAAAAATGCATTAAAAATGCTCCGTGTGAAAGCAGCTTTACAGTGTAGGTTTTTTTTAGAAAGTGGCGAGGTGCGAGAACAAGGGACATTTGTAAGCGGATATTGTATGTGGGCTGCTGGGGGCTCTGTGCCAGGGCTGATTTTTATTCCCAGTCCGGCCCTGACTCCCATAGAGGAGAATGGAGAGAACACAGTGCTCCCCTGTACTGGGAACTCCCATAGAACAGAATGGAGAACACAGCGCTGCCCTATCTATCTATCTATCTATCTATATCATATCTATCTAGCCCATATCTATCTATTTCATATCTATCTATCTATCTATCTATCTATCTATCTATCTATCTGTCTCATATCTATCTATCTATCTCATATCTATCTATCTCATATCTATCTATCTTTATTGCATATCTATCTCATAACTATCTATCTATCTATCTATCTATCTATCTATCTATCTATCTCATATCTATCTATCCCATATCTATCTATCTATCTCATATCTATCTATCCTATATCTATCTCTCTCATATCTATCTATCTATCTCATATCTATCTATCTCATATCTATCTATCTCATATCTATCTATCTATCTATCTATCCCATATCTATCTATCTATCTATCTATCTATCTATCTATCTCATATCTATCTATCTATCTATCTATCTATCTATCTATCTCATATCTATCTATCTCATATCTATCTATCTCATATCTATCTATCTATCTATCTATCTCATATCTATCTATCCCATATCTATCTATCTATCTATCTATCTCATATCTATCTATCTATCTATCTATCTATCTATCTCATATCTATCTATCCCATATCTATCTATCTATCTATCACATATCTATCTATCTCATCGCTGGCTAACCTTTTTATGGGCGCATTTGAAGGACTCTTTATTAGTGGCCCAAATAACCCTTTTTTTTAATAATATTATTTATTACAGGCATTTTATAGACGATGTTGTATTTATTTGGAACGGCTCCCCTGATTCTTTTCACCAGTTTGTGGAATTTTTGAATGGAAGTACTTGGGGTATTAAATTCACTTCTACCATTCACCCCCAGGAACTTGTTTTTTTTAGACCTACACCTCTATATAAAGATGGAAAAATAGCATCAAAAACTTTTTTTAAGAAAACAAATTCAAAACACCTCAGGTTTAACTCAAACCCCCCAAAAAATTTGGGTGAGAAACATTCCGTTCGGACAGTATAGAAGATTGAAAAAGAACTGTACAGAAGAGAAAATGTTTGATGAACAAGCTGATATTTTGACTAACAAATTGAAACAAAGAAAATATCCCAGCAAACTGCGGATGGTGCTCGAAACAGTAGCTGCGGTCACTCGGGACAATATCTTAAACCAACAATCAAACAAAAAAAAGAAAAGGGAAATTTTAATTTCTGTTTAATTACCACCAAAACAGTCATTTAAGAAGTACAAAAAATCCTCTGTAACACTGAATTTTTTGTTTGGGCACCCGGGTTTTAAAGATTAATCCCGCACCCCTTATTTCACTACAGAAAAGCTAAAACACTAAGAAAAAATTTTAGCCCTTAAAAATTAAACAACATCATTAGAGAATAGTAGCAAAGGGAACAGAAAAAAAACGAAAATTGTTATTAAAGGATCATACCTTCAAAAAATCCTATTTGCAAGTGTTTAATCAAATTTGTTACAAGTAATACATTTTACTCTACAGCCACCAAGGAGGGTTTTAAAATGAAAGAAAACTTAAACTTGTTCGAGTGATTTTTATTATCTTATAACCTGTAGTTGTGATAGCAATACGTGGGGAAAACCCTACAAAACTTTCCCGTAATTAAAAACCCATCGCTTGATGCCAGACACAGCAACTCACTTATGCCTGCCCCCACTTTCAGAAACCACAATACAAAGAACCGTCTTCTGTAACAGCCAATAAACCTTGTACTGCCCAGATGTTGAGAAAAACGCCAGGTTTTTTGGATCTACAACTAAATACTTTAAAAACCCCCAAAAAAGGGTTTGAATGAAATGCAGGATGCCATTTTTTAACAAAAGAACAAACAATCCTCCTTTTTTTAATATATATTGTTATTAGGTAATTGGATTTGTTTTTATTTTATATAATATTAATTTCATGTAATGTTTATTTTTATTTTTTTCTTTTAAATATATATTAAATATTTTTTTAGACAGCATATTATTTTTAAATATTATATTTTATACATAGAAGTTTTATAGTCATAACGTTTTTTAGGTATTGATTGTGTAAAAAATCAAATTTGACACCAAGAACATCGTTATCCCCCTGATTTGTTAGAAGAATTGCATATATTTTTTCTTAATTTTTTTGAATGGGTACTACTGCTTAACATCTACCTTTTTGGAATGATTGATATAAATTGCTGCTATTTAGTGTTCGTTTATGCATATCTGAGGAAGCGGGCTGTGACCCGCGAAACGCGTTATGTGCTATTTTTATTGAATTAAATATACTCTATAGAACTAAGCTGTAACTTGCTCAGATTTCTTTTAGCGCTCTAGTCTAATTAGGATTCCATTCCACTACATCTCGCTAGTATCCCCTGTAACACGGGTCTACTGCGAGTTGTTCTTCTCCCTCTCATATCTATCTATCTATCTACCTATCTATCTATCTATCTCATATCTATCTATCTCATATCTATCTATCTATCTCATATCTATCCTATCTATCTATCTATCTATCTATCTATCTATCTCATATCTATCTATCTATCTATCTCATATCTATCTATCTATCTATCTATCTATCTATGTCTCTCATATCTATCTATATCTCTCTCATATCTATCTATCTCATATCTATCTATCTATCTATCTATCTCATATCTATCTATCTATCTATCTCATATCTATCTATCTATCTCTCATATCTATCTATCTATCTATCTCATATCTATCTATCTATCTATCTATCTATCTCATATCTATCTATCTATCCCATATCTATCTATCTATCTATCTATCTATCTATCTATCTCATATCTATCTCTCATATCTATCTATCTATCTATCTATCTATCTATCTATCTATCTCTCATATCTATCTATCTCATATCTATCTATCTCATATCTATCTATCTATCTATCTATCTATCTATCTATCTATCTATCTATCTATCTATCTCATATCTATCTATCTATCTATCTATCTCATATCTATCTATCTATCTATCTCATATCTATCTATCTATCTATCTATCTCATATCTATCTATCTATCTATCTATCCCATATCTATCTATCTATCTATCTATCCCATATCTATCTATCTATCTATCTATCTATCTCATATCTATCTATCTATCTATCCCATATCTATCTATCTCATATCTATCTATCTATCTATCTATCTATCCCATATCTATCTATCTATCTATCTATCTATCTATCTATCTATCTATCTCATATCTATCTCATATCTATCTATCTATCTATCCCATATCTATCTATCTATCTAATATCTATCTATCTATCTATCTATCCCATATCTATCTATCTATCTATCTATCTATCTATCTATCTATCCCATATCTATCTATCTATCTATCTATCTATCCCATATCTATCTATCTATCTCCTATCTATCTATCTATCTATCTCATATCTATCTATCTATCTATCTATCTATCTATCTATCTATCTATCCCATATCTATCTATCTATCTATCTATCTATCTATCTCATATCTATCTATCTATCTCCTATCTATCTATCTATCTATCTATCTATCTATCTATCTATCTATCTATCTATCTATCTATCTATCTATCTGTCACTAAAATGTCTCTCCTATCACATCCAGCCTATATCCTATGACAGGGTGTAATAAGAGTTGTAACTTGAGAGCTGTGGAGGCCCTCTTTATTCCCGAGGCTGCCATGGCAACCGCTTGGCACCCCCCGCGATCAAGTGGTAGTAAACCAGAAACCTCTACAAATTTGTTGTCACCAGAATTGCCCCGACCTGCAGGATACAGAGAACACATCATTGGGTTTTCTTCACGTTCCAGCCCAAAATTTTTGGGGGCTTTCTCAGGACATTATATGTTATGGTCATTGTCACCATTAGAAAGTCCATCTTGTGCTTCAAAGACGTCTATGTAAACAGAAAATTACAAAAGTTATGGCTCTTGGAAGACGAGGAGGAAAAAACAACGAGAAAAAACCCCAAAAACAGCTGCAACCTGAAGAGGTTAAATCCTCCACCCCCAGGCCAACACATGACCAAAGCCCATGTCATAAATCAGCGTCTGGAGACATTTTGGACTCTCATGTCCTGAATGGAATCCAAAAATGTGGGTGCCCTGTCTATGAATGAGGCCGAGCTGCAGGAGCCTGTGCGCCTCATCCACAGACAGAATGTAATTCCAGTGCTCGTCCCCTAGAGGGCCCCGCGTCTCCTCACTTCTTGCAGTTTAGAGGGACTTTAAAGCATAAAAAAAAAAAATGTAAAAAAATATTAAACGTTTAAATCCCCCCTTTTGCCATTTTACAAATAATAAGGAAATTAATCAAAAGTGACAGATAATTGTCACCGCCGCGTCAGAGTCCGATCTATTAAAATATAACATCATTTGTCCCGTGCGCTGAACATCGGAGAAGATGAAAAATTCTAAACGCCAAAATTGAGTTTTTTCGGTCATTTCACGTCCCCTAAAAACTGCAATAAAAATTTATGAAAAAGTCGCATTTATCCCAAAATGGTAACAATAAAAAGTGCTCTTCAGCTGGTACAAGAGGCGTCATCCCTCGGTGGAAGAGCAAATGGTGGCAGAAAATGGCGCCGCTGCAAAAATGTAAGAAACAGAGAATTTTCTGATTTTTTTTTCTTGCAGTACTAAATCATAACGAAAACCCATATTTGGTATCACCACAATCGTATCGCCCTGCGAAATACAGAGAACACATCATCTATACCGACGAGTGAATGCTGTAAAAACAAAATCCCCAGTCTCCCAGTATATTATATAGTAATATCAATGACATCATTAGAAAGTACATCTTGTCCCGCAAAATACAAGCCCTCCTAGGTCTATAATGACAGCTCTTGGAAAGAGGGTAGGAAAAAAAACAAAGATCCATATTATTATGCCAGGAAGGGGTTAAACACATAGGGATTCCTGAAAGCCTGGTCCATCAGGATCAAGTAGGATGTGAGTTAGAGCAGTTCTTCTCTCCTGCTTGTGTACACAAGCTTCGCCAGGTTACCGACCACCTCTTTCTGCTCTAGCTGTGTCGGAGATGGTGACATCACTTGCCGCTTTGTCTTATCAGCAACGCAGCAGCTTGTTTATTTATTTATTTATTTTTTACAAACTTTAACCCTTTGGAGCTCTGTAGCCTTCTGCTCTGCTATTAAAACCCCTCCATCACCAATGGCTTTCTAACAGGCTCGGCTAGGAATAGCAAAACCAAAATGTCAGTCACTGCTGTAGAACTGAAGTGGAAGACTGACTAGGAAGTGGGAGCCTGAAGCTGTAGAACTGCCCACAGCCTGAACAGAATGTGGGAGCCTGAAGCTGTAGCACTACCCAGAAATTGAACAGGAAGTGGGAGCCTGAAGCAGTAGAACCACCCACAGCCTGAACAGGAAATGGGAGACAGACATGATAAGATGCTGCTGGAGGTAGTAATACTGGAGAAGTTCTTCTCCTCCATACACTACTATTATCTGGATACCAGGGTCACATGACCTGTGTGGTGGCCACATGATAAGACACTGCTAGAGGCAGTAATACTGGAGAAGTTCTCCTCCTCCATACACTACTGTTATCTGGATACCAGGGTCACATGACCTGTATGGTGGTCACATGATAAGACGCTGCTGGAGGTAGTAAAACTGGAGAAGTTCTGCTCCTCCATACACTACTGTTATCAGGATACCAGGGTCACATGACCTGTGTGGAGGTTACATGATAAGGTAGTAATGCTGGAAACTAGTCACATGACCTGTATGGTGATCACATGATAAGATGCTGCTGGAGGTGGTAATACTGGAGAAGTTCTGCTCCTCCATACACTACTGTTACCTGGATACCAGGGGTCACATGACCTGTGTGGTGGTCACATGATAAGACACTGCTGGAGGTAGTAATACTGGAGAAGTTCTCCTCCTCCATACACTACTGTTACCTGGATACCAGGGTCACATGACCTGTGTGGTGGTCACATGATAAGATTCTGCTGGAGGTAGTAATACTGGAGAAGTTCTGCTCCTCCATACACTACTGTTAACTGGATACCAGGGTCACATGGCCTGTGTGGTGGTCACATGATAAGACACTGCTGGAGGTAGTAATACTGGAAAAGTTCTGCTCCTCCATACACTACTGTTACCTGGATACCAGGGTCACATGGCCTGTAAAATGGTCACATGATAAGATGCTGCTGGAGGTAGTAATACCAGAGAAGTTCTGCTCCTCAATACACTACTGTTACTTGGATACCAGGGTCACATGACCTGTGTAGTGGTCACATAAGACGCTGCTGGAGGTGGTAATACTGGAGAAGTTCTGCTCCTCCATACACTACTGTTACCTGGATACCAGGGTCACATGACCTGTGTGGTGGTCACATGATAAGACGCTGCTGGAGGTAGTAATACTGGAGAAGTTCTGCTCCCCAATGAACTACTGTTACCTGGATACCAGGGGTCACATGACCTGTGTGGTGGTCACATAAGACGCTGCTGGAGGTGGTAATACTGGAGAAGTTCTGCTCCTCCATACAATACTGTTACCTGGATACCAGGGTCACATGACCTGTGTGGTGGTCACATGATAAGACGCTGCTGGAGGTAGTAATACTGGAGAAGTTCTGTTCCCCTATACACTACTGTTACCTGGATACCAGGGTCACATGACCTGTGTGGTGGTCACATAAGACGCTGCTGGAGGTGGTAATACTGGAGAAGTTCTGCTCCTCCATACACTACTGTTACCTGGATACCAGGGTCACATGACCGGTGTGGTGGTCACATGATAAGACGCTGCTGGAGGTAGTAATGCTGGAGAAGTTGTGCTCCCCATATACACTACTGTTACCTGGATACCAGGGGTCACATGACCTGTGTGGTGGTCACATAAGACGCTGCTGGAGGTAGTAATACTGGAGAAGTTCTGCTCCTCCATACACTACTGTTACCTGGATACCAGGGGTCACATGACCTGTGTGGTGGTCACATAAGACGCTGCTGGAGGTGGAAATACTTGGGAAGTTATGCTCCTCCATACACTACTGTTACCTGGATACCAGGGTCACATGACCTGTGTGGTGGTCAACATGATAAGACGCTGCTGGAGGTAGTAATACTGGAGAAGTTCTGCTCCTCCATACACTACTGTTACCTGGATACCAGGGTCACATGACGAGAACATTGAACATTCAGTCACTGTTTGTAATCAGGAGGGGGGTTTCCCATTAAGGACAGATTGGCTCATCCTCTTGTTGGGAATAGGGGGAACCAATGTTTATTCACACCTCTGACCCTCATCCCCCTCCTCTCACTGCCTTTGGTTGGGACATAATAGGGACATAACCCTATTATCTACCATCTCTTAAGGAGCTATTCTAAGAAGTTTCCTATACGATATAGTCATATTGTTGAAGCATGTGATGTGTATAATGGTTACTCTCGGTCTTTACAGATTTTTCTTCCTAATTTCCTAGCATTTCCTTGCACCGATCATACAAACAGGTCTCTACCCTAAGACACTGTCCACACGATGAGTATTTGGAGTTGGAATGTACGCGGATTCTGACTGGAAATATTCGTTTAAAATTGAAAGTAAATCATTCCTGTTGGACTCAATGGAAATTCCGCATTATAGCGCATAGGACGCGGATTTTCTCGTTGTTTTGTAATAGTATAAAAAACTGAGAACATCTTCATTCTTTCGTTGTGTCCCACATGCAGATCCGTGTCATAAACCCCATAGACATGAATGGGACTCGTCCGACTGTAAATGTGTCAGAAAGAAAACTACAATCCATAGAAAATACTCATTGAAAATCCATCGTCCAATACGGTTTTCTTCAGTAGAATCCGATGAGAACATTTTACATTGGATCCAGCAGCGCAACCTTCTAAATGAAGGAAGCGTCACTCCAAACCCCTGAATCCATGAAACGGCGCACGGCTTTTATGGGTGGGCTTTTTTGAGGAATAAAGACAGTTTTCACATTTCTAACCCGCTGGACGCTGTTCTATTCCTCTATTGAGAAAATTTTCAGCAACAAAAGCGTGATAACTTTATTAGTGCCAAAATACGTAAAACAACAGGTTATTACGGTCGTGTGGATACCTAATATGTGTAGGGTTTTTTGTGTGTGTAATATATGCACAATTATTTTTTATTAAATATTTATTTTATTATTTATTTTTTTATTCATCTTTTTTAAATCCCATGAAGGGAGAACTGTTTTACATTTTTTTTACACTTAGTAAAGTATTAGCATATTCATATATGCTAATACATTATAATCTGTGTCAGTCTGGCACAGGCAACAGTCAAGGCAGCACACAGGCTGGCCTGATCACTGGCTTGTTACACAGACAGCCCTGGGGCTACTCTAGGTCCCCAGGGCTGACTGTGCAGCCATTCCCCGAGCTCTGTCTGGTCACCGGGTGTTCCGATCACCCGACAGAGCAGGGAAACCCTTTGATTGCGCTGCGGTGATGATCCACAGCACTCAAATGGTTAAAGCACCGGGGTGCGGAGGTTTCCCCAGCTCTCTGGTGCTCGCAGGACATGCTCTGGGATCAGGGCTGTGTAGTACAGCCCCGATCTCAGTGCAGCTGCGGCGCCTGGAGCCGCAAACTCCGATGTCTGCAGCGAGGCCAAAAGATGTCACTGCTGACGAACGAACTGCACCAGCCGACGTCTAAAGTTGATGGGTGGTCGTTAAGGAGTTAAAATCCAGACTTGAAGACAAGCAAAAAACATGCCAAAAAATTGACTTTTTTAGCAGCTTTTGACGGCAGTGGACAAAAAACTCGGTTTTGTGAACGTTTGTAGGGTTTGGTTTTCAGGTCACTTTTTGTCCATTGCAGGGTAGACATAGACCGGATGAAGCAGCTCTTTGTCTCTCTCTCCCAGCAGGAAATCCCAGCAGAGTGTGAAGTAATGCAGCTATTGGACAGGCAGTGCACCACCGGGGGGTCTTCCAATGACCTGCCGCTTACTAGTATGGTATTATCTACTATCGTTGTGTTATTTCCATTCCTTTGCTACCGGATTGATGGATGTTCTGAATCATCATATGCAAACTATATTTGACGTAGTAGATAGAATAATGTCTTCCAGTCACCACCTAGTACTACAACTACCTACAGACATAAGTGGCATGTAACTGTCTGGAAGAGGGGAGAAGGTATAGAAATATGGAAACCCTCCAGTAAGTTAGTGAGATAATAACTTTATTATAGGGAATTGAAATTTGTGGTTGTAAACAATATTTTACATTATCCATGCTAGATTGTACATGCAATGTAATAACGCCCCCTAATGGTCACATTGTTGGGGGCTATAAAACAGCTTATCTCACTCATGTAACATTTTAACTGCAATATTCCAAAATTGTCATAGAAGTAAAACTGGGGGTGCGATCAGACTGTGAGGGTCCATATCACCTATGAGTCACAACACGGAACACCTTCCCTCTATTACAAAATAGCAGATGTGTATCTGATCTCCTGTTGTCGAGTACCAGACTCTAGAACCAACATCTTAGTGACACCGGCCAAAGACTGGTCTCTGAAGTGGGATTCGATGGTGCCATTGTTCACGAGAAGGATTTCTTCATCGCTGGTGGGTACCCTCATACTGTATCGGATCAACCGTATCCTCGGGAGCCATTGTAGTAGGTCCCGATTACAGCAGTAGATCCACAGCAAACACCCTGTTGTTATGATCATCCCCACTAAGAGGAGGAAGATGCACAAACCATAGATGATCACGTGTAAAAGACAACAGTGTTCGAGGATAACCTTCTTCAACCAATTTATGCCAAATGCTGCGGCTCGGGGGCTTCTGACTGGCAGCACAGTGTTGACTGGGATTTCGTTGGGTCCTTCTGTGGAAGTCATGGTAGACACTTCTTTGCTGGTGGGCACCGTAAGAGTTGTCCTTGGCTCCTTGGTGGTGGTCATCTTTATTGTTGTTGGGGAAGATGTTGTGGTTGGTAAGATGGTGGTTGCTTCTGTAGTTGGTGTTGTGGTTGGTAGCATGGTGGTTGCTTCTATAGTTGGTGTTGTGGTTGGTAACATGGAGGTTCTTTCTGTGGTTGATGTTGTGGTTGGTAGCATGGTGGTTGCTTCTATAGTTGGTGTTGTGGTTGGAGGCATAATGGTTGCTTCTGTGGTTGGTGTTGTGGTTGGAGGCATAGTGGTTGCTTCTGTGGTTGGTGTTGTGGTTGGAGGCATAGTGGTTGCTTCTGTGGTTGGTGTTGTGGTTGGAGGCATAGTGGTTGCTTCAGTCATTGGTGTTGTGGTTGGAGGCATAGTGGTTGCTTCTGTAGTTGGTGCTGTGGTTGGTAACATGGTGGTTGCCAATGGTTTGCTTGTCCTTGGTGGCATGGTCATTATCTCGGTTTGTACGGCCTTTATGGTTACCTGAGGTTTTTTTTGGATCTCTAGGAACTGAGTTGATGTCCACATCCCCTTTCCCTCTTGTAAAGCACTCATCCATGTCAAGTTCGATCAATGGGTCCCCGTTAGAGCAGACCACACTTTTTTGATTCTTTGTTGGACCATCTTTAGAGATTTCATAGACTCTGTCTTCATCTTCTTCCAACCAGTTCTTGAAGTACATGAGATCACAGGTACAGTTCCAGGGATTCTTCTCTAGATACACATAATTTAGTTCCAGGTCCCCAAAGAAGTTATCAGGAATCACTTTGAGACAGTTCCCTGATAGGTAAAGTATTTCTAGGTCCACAACACCAGAGAGGAGATGATTGGGAAGAGAGCACAACTTATTGTATGACAAGTCCAGGTGCTTCAGTTTCCGCAAGTCCTGAAATACCTGAGAATAGAGGAACAAATGTAAAACTGAATATTTTTTATGGACACTGATAAGCCATAAGATTAAAACCACTGGCCTAA
This sequence comes from Phyllomedusa bahiana, assembly GCA_025379985.1. Lineage (NCBI taxonomy): Eukaryota > Metazoa > Chordata > Amphibia > Anura > Hylidae > Phyllomedusa > Phyllomedusa bahiana. The sequence goes on from JAODAL010031707.1 coordinate 27,523, forward strand.
AATTGTGTAGGCCATATATAGCTGAAACCATAAGTTTCCATCCCCTCTATATAAAGCCCCATCTGCAGGTTTTTCTCACTCTCTGACATGAAATCAGAATAAACCTTCCCCGTTTAGGGCAATTTGGGAACCAAATTTTTTCTATTTCCCCAAATCCCGAATGAGGGGGAGAATTTTTAAGGAATTTTTTTTATTTTGAAATTTCATTTCCCCCATACCCGGGGATTATCTGTTTTAAAAAAAATTTTTGGGCCGCCCATATGATGGGTCAGGTCTTTGGAAGTTTTGGTTTTGGCTAATCTAATTAATTAGAGAAACACTGTGGATTTTTTTTTTTGCCCCCCAGAAACACACTGCTTCTGTGTGTAACATCATGGGAAAGTTAAAAAATCACCCAAAGATATCGGGAAGAAATTGGGACTTGCAAACTGGATCATCCTTGGGTGTAATTTCCAGATACCTGAAGGACCCTCTTTTCATCTGTACAAACAATTATCCCACAAAAAACCAATGGAATGTCCAGCCATATACCGCCCCAAAAAGGGACGGGTTTGTGTCTCAGAGAAAAGAACGGCTTTGGGGCTGAATGTCATATTTAACCCAAAAACAAAAACAAAAGACCTTGTGAAAAGTGGTTTGGGAAACTGGGAAGATTGTTTCTGTAGGGTTGCCCGCTCTCGGGCCGCGGGCGCCCGTGGCCGCCCCCCCCGGGCCTGCCCCGGGGGCGGGGGCCGCCGCTGGCCGCGGGACGAGCTTGGGTCCGCTCCCCGCCCCCGGGCCCCACCTGGCCTCTTCCTGTCCTTTTTGGTCCTTGCCGGCCAAGGCGCGCGTGCCCGCCCCCAGCGCACCGCGTTTTTTGTAAAATTTTAAAAAGGGCCCGCTCCCGGTAAAAGGTTAATTGCCGGGCACCTTCCCCTATTTTAAGGCTGTCCGCAATCTTTTCCTTGCTGGTCTATTTTCCCCGGAAATTTAGAGAAAAGCGTTTCTAAATATATTTTCGCCCTTTCCGGGTACCAGCCCTTGTAGTTTCTCGATACCCCAACCCCTGCCGCCGCCCTGACCTTCCTGCCTGTCCACGACCAAACCTTTGCCCCCTGCCCTGACCTCCTGCCAGGCCCAACTTCGTTCCCGGGACACGACTTTTTCCCTGCCCCTGGCCCCCAGCAAGCAGTCCGCAGGGGTACGACCCCGGAGCCTCTGCCTCAAAAGTACCGCTTTGCGGCGGGCTCTGGTGAAAAAAAGGGGGGATTTGACCGTTCCCCGGGTGGCTTAATCACGCTTGGGTGGTCCAGGGTCCCTACCCCGCCTTAAAGTTTTATTTTACAAATGAAAAAGAGGGCTGTTTTAAAATGGGTAAAGGCCCCCCGCCTGAGAAAGAAGTTTCCCAAAAAATTTTAAAAAATTGCCAAATGACAGGAACAAAATAAAAATTTTTGGGGAAAGTCCGTGGTCCGACGAAACTAAAAGTTACTCTTTGGCCTAATGACCATAGTCACGTTTTTGGGGAAAAAAGGGAGAAGCTTGGAAGCCCTTTTAAAAACACCTTTAAACGTGAAACACGGGGTGGCGCATATTTTTTGTGGGGTAAATTTTACTGCGGAGGGACGGTGCCACTTCACAAAATAGCCGAGACAACGGGTAGGCGCCACTTCAACCAAGGCAGAAAAGGGGCGCAAAGAAGTATGGAGTGAACTGAATTTTCAATGTGGGGCGCTATGTGCCTTGTTTTTCTTTTGGGGACCAAAATACCCTTTTTTCAGTCCCGCTCAAAAACCAAGCTTGTAAACTTTCACTTCACAGGTAGATAATACACTTTGGTACCATTCACTTTTTTACACTATTATTGCTTCCCTGGAAATTCTTCTTGAACTGAGCAACCTTTCTCTCTAGAATCAATCCTCGGGGCCAGGGTCATGATCAAGGGCTATAAGGTCTTCTTATGCACTTCCCAGTCCAGGCAGGCCTACTGTTCTTTCTCTCATTTTTTCTCTCCTCCTCTTGAACAGTTCCCTGTCCTTCTCTCACTGTGGACTTGCACTGTTCTCTCCCATTTATTTGCCTCTACACCTTCCTTCTCTCTCTTCTGTGAGCACTCCTGGTCCTGATGGATAGGGGCAGTCTGCTCTTGGTCCACAGCCGGCTTGTGGCAAAGTGGCTGCTGAAACTAGAACAACTCACTATTGAACTGAGCAAACCGAACACAACTCCTGAACTCAACTGACTAAAGCACATGGCAGACCCTCCTTTTAACTGTGTACCCTTCCCTTCTTCGCACACTGTTTATCTGCTTGCCCAGCCATGCTTTCCTGCTGAGTCACTTAACTCTTTGTATACCTATTACACACTATACAACATTGTTCCTAGGTGGTCCCATCCCCCTCATAGGTCCACCTTGTGCCAACAAAACAGCTCAGACTCATCCAAGCTCAAGAACTCTGAAGGTGTCCTGTAGCACCTAGCAGCCGATCCTTGAAGTCCTATAAATTGTGAGGCTATATCTACATGGCATTGGACAAAAACCGTCCGAAAGTCGACCGTTTTTATCTGGTGCATGACTGCAGTTTTTGAGACGTTTTGTTGGGTTTTCTGCCATTGGCCCATATAATTTATGGGAAACCGATGACAAGACTCAAAATGCTGTGTAGACTACAAGTTGTTTTTTTTTCTATTGAAGTCTATGGGCTGGCTGCACGATCATATTTTCAGTGGTTTAGAATCCTAAAACCGCCGAAAATACGATCGTTTTTCTAAGCGGTGTAGACATGGCCTGAGGTGCGGCCTCCGTGATTGGACTCTTCTCCAGAATTTAGAGACCAAATCACCACCAAAGACTGTTTTTCCATAATCAGTTCCTGACCGGGCTGTTCATCCATTCTTCCAAACCAGGAACATTTTCATTTTATTTAGTACACCCTGGTTTGAATGCTATAATGCTCGCACTTAATTCCACTAGTTTTTTTGTTTGCCTTTTTTTCCTAGATACTGTATGTACAGTGAAGAAAATAATTATTTGACCCCTTGCTGATTGTGTAAGTTCTTCCACTGACAGAGACATGAACAGTCTATAATGTTAAGGGGAAGGTAATTTTAACATTGAGAGACAGAATATACAAAATAAAATCCAGAAAATCACATTGTATGAATTATATAAATTTATTTCCATTTTGTTGAGAGAAATAAGTATTTGATCCCCTACCAACCATTAAGAGTTCTGGCTCCTACAGATCAGTTAGAGGCTCCTAATCGACTCGTTACCTCAAAAAAAAAAAGCTAAATAGTCACCTTTGAAAAACTCCTGTCCACAGACTCAATTAAACAGCAGACTCTAACCCCTACAAATGGGAAGACCCAAAAAGCTTTTTAAGGGTGTCGGGACAAGATCATAGACCGCACAAAACTGGAATGGATATAAACCATAGTGAGACGCTGGGTAGAAGGAGAAACGTGAAAAAAAAATAAAAGGGAAAAAAAACAAAATGACTGTCAATGCCCTTCCCCCATAAAACCACCTCGGGGGGACTGGGTCATGAGGAAAGGGGAGATAGCCCAAAAAATACAGGGGGGGAAATTGTTATGTCCAAGGCAGCTGGGACCACAGTTTACCAAGAAAACCCCTGGTAAACATTAACCCTAATGGTTTAAAATCCTCAGTGCCCGCAAAATCCCCCTGTCAAAAAGGCGCATGGCAGGCCCCGTCAAATTTCCAAGAACACTGGTGGCGTGAGTGAAGGGAGAAGGTGCTGGGGTCAGATGAGAGAAAAATTTTGAGCCCTTTTCATTAATTTAAACTGGCCATGTTGGAAGAAAAGAAAGGGGTATGATCCAAAGGCACCATCCCCCCTGGGAGGATGGAGGGGAAACTTATGTTTTTGGGGGTTTTTTTTGCCTTAGGGCCAAGGGGATACCCACAACTTTAAAGGGAGAAAAGATGGAGCCAAAAGGACAGAAAAAATCCTGGTGGGAAAACCCCCTTCCCCTCCCCAGGACATTAAAAAAAAGTTTGGCTGGGCTTCCAGCAAGTCCATGACCCAAAACATACGCCAAGGCAAAAAGGATGGCCCCAAAAAAAAAACACTTAAGGTCTTGAGTGGCCAGCCAGTCCCAGACCTTAATCCCCTAAAACTTAAGAGTGGAGGAATTTAAGCTCCAGTACCAAGCGAAGCCTCAAAACTTAATGATTTTAAATAATCAAAAAGAAGAGGACCCAAAATTCCTCCCCACATTGCGCAAACCTCATTATCAATACAAAAAAAGTTGACGCTGTGCTTGCCAAAAAGGGTTTTGCCCCCAATTTTAACCTTTTCTTTACCAAGGAACAAAATTATTTCTCCTGCAAAATGCAAATACATTTAAAAATTTATACAATGTGATTTCGGGAAATTTTATTTTAGAATTCTTTCTATAATGTTTAAAAACCCCTCCCCTTTTTAAATTTTGGACTGTTAAGTCTTTGTTTAGGGGGGAAAATCCCACAATCTGCAAGGGGTCAAATTTTTATTTCCTTAACTGTAATTAAAAAATTTAAAAATTTAGGAAATGAGGAAACGGGGAAAGTTTTCCTCGGAAAGCGTCTGTTTTTTTTTTTTTTTTTGGGTTTTTTTGGGCAATTTTAAAGGAAAAATTTTTTTGTGGGGGCTGCCTTGTGTTTGTCCCTTTTAATGTTTTGCAGGGGCTTTTCCAGAGCCCGTTCTCCTGTCTTGCCGTTAAAAAGTTTTTGGGAAGGGGGTTTCTTTTTTTTTCTATTTTTCTCCGGGACCCCCAAGGAATTTCTTTCTGGAGGTTTTCCCATGCTAGTGGCTGGTTGGCGGCGACTCGCCCCCTGATCCCCCCCCCGGGGTCGTTATTTTAATTATCTGCGAAATTTTATGGGGTTTTGCCTTCTTTGCAAAAACTTCAAAGAGGTGAGCGGATTAGTTAATTTTATTTATTTAGTTTTAAAAGGTTTAAACCCCCCCCGGGTGGCTTCTCTCCGCTTTTTATGTTTGGGTTTGCGTACCGTGTTACTAATTTTTTCATAGGGGGCCCGTAAATTTTAGTAGTTTTTTTTCTTGTACATAGGGGGCCCGTTTTTTTTAAATAGTTTTTTTTCTTTTACTTGGGGGGCCCCGTATTATTTGAGTTTTTTTTTTTACATAAAGGGGGGAAATATTATAGGTTTTATTCTTGGGAATAGGGGCGTATTATAGGTTATATTTTGGACATAGGGGGGGGTAAATTTTAGTTAAATTTTTTTTGTTTTTAAAAGGGGGGAATTTTTTTAGTTTGAAATTTTATTTTTGTACATAGGGGACAGTATTATAGTAGTTATATTTTTGTAAATTGGGGCGTATTTTAGTAGGGTTTTATTTTTACTTTGGAAACAGTATTTTTGTAGTTTTATTCTTGTACATTGGGGCAGTTTTATAGGGGTTATATTCTTTTAATAGGGGCGTAATTTTAGGTTTTTTTCTTGTTTTTAGGGGCGTATTTAGGGAGTTATATTTTTTACATGGGGCGTATTATAGTTGTTATTTCTTGTAATTTGGGGGCCCGTATTTAAAAGTATTATTTTTTGTACATAGGGGCAAATATTTTTTAGTAGTTTTATTCTTGACATAGGGGCAGTATTATTGTAGTTTTTTTCTTTAAAATAAGGGGGGCGTTTTTTAGTAGTTTTTTTCTTTTTAAAGGGGGGGAGTATTATGTAGGGTTTTTTTCTTTTACATAAGGGGCAGTTTTAATTTTTTTTTTTTAAGGTTATTTTCTTGTACAAGGGGGGAAATATTATTGTAGTTTTTATTCTTGACATAGGGGCAGTTTTATAGTAGGGTTATTTTGGGGTTTTAAGGGCAGTATTTTATTGTTTATTTCCCTTTAAATAGGGGGGAAATTTTAGTAGGGTTTTATTTTGTTTAATTTGGGGAGTTAAAAATTTTATTGTTTTTTATTATTTTAAAAAGGGGGGAGTTTTTTAGTAGTTTATTCTTTTTTAAAATTTGGAGCCAAATATTTTTATTTGTTTTTTTTTCTTTTTAAATTATAGGAGAGTTTTATTAGTTTTAAATTCTTTTACATAGGGGGGCAGTATTTTAGTAGGGTTTTATTTCTTTGTACAAAAGGAAAGCGTTTTATAAATAGTTTATTTTTTGTACTTTTTGGGGGTATTTATTAGTTTTTTAGTTTTTTTTTACCATAAGGGCAGTTTTGGGAAATAGTTATATTTTTTACATAGGGGGAAATATTTGTTAAGGTGATTTTTTTTACTGGGGGCAGTATTTTTGGGGTTATTTTTTTCTTAGGGGATTTTATGGTTAAAATTAATTTTTGGGGTTTTTTCCCCTTTATAGTGGGCCGGGGTTTTTTGAACTTAAGGGGTTTTTAGTTTTTCTAGCCCCTTGGGGAAAAAAGTTTTTAAAAGTTAAAATTTTGTTGGAAAAGTTAATGTATTTATTTTTGTAATAGGGGGCAAATTTTTTTATTAAGTAGTTTTTTCCTTTCAAAGGAAGGCAGTAATAGTGGGAATTATTTTGACATGGAGGCCCGTTTATAGGGGTTAAACCCCTTTTTCTTGGGGGGAGTACTTGAAATTTTAAGGACAATAGGGGGCCGTTTTTATAAATTAGGGCTTGGGCCCTAGCCGGGGTGCAGAAATTTTTTTTTGTTTTTTAAAAATTTACTAGGGTCTTTTGGAGAAAGTGTTATAATTCCCCGAATAGGGGGCAAATTTAGGAGGTTTTTCTTTTGAAAATGGGGGAGAATTTTTAAGATTTTTTAAAATGGGGGGAAAAAATGAAAAGGAATTATTATAATTAAAATTATATTCTTTTAAAATGTGGAACCCCCGTAATTTCGGTTTTTTTTTTTACCTTATTTAAACATTGGGGTTTTTGGGATTTTATTTGCTTTATTTTTAAAAGGGGGGATATTTTTGTTTTTTTTAATGAAATTTGGAATTGAAGATAATTTTTGGGTTTCTCACCCTTTATGGGGTATGCCAATAATGGTGTAAACCCCCAAAAATTTTGTTCTCATGTTTCGTTTTATAAACCCTTTAAAGCCTTTTCATCCGGTTTAAGGGAAACAAGGTTTTTGGGAATTCAATGTACTTTGTTATTTATTTTATGAAAGGACCAAACCCCACCCTTCTTCAGGGGGTTTTTTGGCCCGGGTTTCCCCCTTCCCAATTTTACAGTTTAATCTTTAAAACGCTAGGAACTTCTCCCCTTTGTTCATAACGTAAATTCTTTAAATGGTTTCCTAAACCCTCTTTTTTTATGGGTTTTAAATTTTTTAAAGGTTTTAACAAAAATCCGGGGGTTGGGGGATTTAACCCGACGGGGCAATTACAACCCGTAGGTTTTGTTAGTTAAAGATACTTCCCCCTTTTTATTTGGGGTTTTTTTTCTGGGCCCGTTAAAAACCCCTTATGGGGCAGGGTTAATTAATACTTAACTTAAATCCCCAAAATTTTGGACTTGAATTTTGGGGCTAATAAAGGGGATAGTTTGGTTTTTACCAAGAGGAATTTCCCTTTCCCCCGATAGGTTTTTCGTGGGAATTAAGTTCCCACGGTTTTAAGGATAAATAAAATTTTCATCATTCCAAAAAATTTTAAGTAAGTTATATTATCAGACGTGACTTTTACCCTCCCCAGTATTAAGGTTTACTATTCAGCGTGATATTTACCAATTTTTTCGATATTAAATTTATTTTATAAAGAAGGACATCCCCCACCCCCAAAAATATCGGTTTTATTTACGCAGTGACAAACACCCCCCCCAAAATAAGGTTTTACTAACAAACGTTACTTTACCCCTCCCTCCGATATCGTTATTTTTTATTCAGCAGTGACATCCCCCCATATATCAGATATTTTTTGGGGTAACAAAGAATTGGGTTTTCTATACCCGCGTGACTCCCCCCCCAGTTTTAAATTATATTTTAAGCAGTTTTACTTTTTCCCACCCCCTAGATTCGTTTTATTATACAGCAGTGACAAAACCCCACCCCAGATATCAGTTATATTTTTCCCGCAATTTACATCAAACCCCTCCCCCGAATATAAAGGGATTTAACAGCCCGTGGGCATCCACCCCCCTCCAGTTTTCCGTTTTTTTAATACGCAGTGAAAATTCCGGCCCCGGGTATTTGGTATAATATTCCAGTTTGACATTTACAAATCAAACAGATATAAAGGGATATTTTTCGAGTATTTTACATCACCCTCATCTTGATTTTCAGGATACATCCCCATCAAAAAGGGAAGAAAACCATCAACCCAAATTTTTTTAAGTAAAAAATTTTTTCTAAAGGTGAAATTCTACCCGATATTTAAAAAAAAACCAAACCAAAACCACCAGGCAAAAGAAATCAAAACCCCAGGTGTTCATAAATTAAAGTGTAATAATGAGAAATGAACCCGGGAAAAAGTATTGTAAAACATGAAAAAAAGGGGTGCAAAAAAGCCAATTTGGGAAAAGCCCTGTCACCCGCTGAAATCTTCAGTAATTTTGGGAAGCAATTTCCCGCCACTTATTGAAAAAAAAAGGGATATCCAAAAAAAATTTAAATTGAATTTCTATTTAAAATTGTGGTGTTTTTATGCCCAAAGGGGGCCCCAAAAAAAGGGAAAATTTTCATTTAGGGGGTAGAACCCGTGATCTGGGCTCAAAACCTTTGCAAACTTTTTGTTGCAAAAAACCCATGAGAAATTTGGGTTTTCAGAAAAAAATTTCCAAATAATAGTCAAAGGGGTTTAAATTTAGGGAAATGTGTTTTGGGCCCCTAATTCCCGGAATTTTAAAAGAACATCCGCTACCCCCCCTCCAATGGCCCGATGCTCCGCACCCTCACAAGGCCCAATTTTCACGGCCCCCTTGGTTTCCCCACCCCTCCCGGCTTATGCCGCCCCCCCCTCCATGGCCTATTAAACTGCTCCCTCCATCCTTAAAAGGCCCCCCATTTTGTCGCCCCATCCCCAGGGCCGGTTATGCTCGCTCCCCTCCATGGCCCTTTTGCAAAGCTACCCTTTCCCTGGGCCCGTATGCCCCTCACCTTTCCCTGGCCTGTATGCACCCCCACCCTCCATGGCCTGTATGCTCTCACCCTCCCCCATGGCCCGTATGCTTGCTCCCCTCCATGGGGCCCGTTGCACGCTACCCCCATTTTTGGCCCCCCAAAAGGACCTTGGGTTCACCCTCCATGGTTTATTTGCTCGTCACCCCCCTTTGGGGCCCTTTTTCACGCTTTACCCTCCCCTGGCCCGTATGCACCCCCCCCCACCCCCGGGGGACCCCCCTTGGCCTGTATTTTTTCCCTCACCCTCCATGGCCTTTAAAGCACGTCACCCCCCTTTGGGCCCGGATGCTCGCTCAACCCTCAAAGGCCTTTGCACGCTCACCCTCCCTGGCCGTATGCCGCTCCCTCCCCATTGGGTTATTGGGCCCCTCCCCTCCCAATTTTGGCCTCCTGTTAAAAGGCCCCCCTCACCCTCCATGGCCTGGTTATTCTCCCGGCTTTTTCCTTCCCCATGGCCTATTTGCCGGGTCACCCCCCATGGCCTATTTGCTCGCTTTCTTTGGGGTACAAAGAATTTCTCACCCCCTCCTGGCCTAGATGTGTTCACCCTCCTTTGGCCCGATGGCTCGTCCCCTCCATGACCTAGATGGGACGTCAAACCCCCCAAAGGTCTATTTGCCGTCACCCTCCTGGGTTTTATAAAGCAGGCTCCAATCCTTTGGGGGTATGGCCCCACCCCCCTTTCCAAATTCCCTGGCCTGGATGGGACGCCACCCCCTTCCCTTTGGGTTATGGTATGAACGCTTCCCTCCCTGGGTTGATCTCGTCACCCTTTTCCCTGGTAGGTTTCTTTGCTCCACCCTCCCGGGCCCGATGAAGCTAACCCCCATGGGCTTTATGCACGCTCACCCTCCATGGCCTATATGCACGCTTACCCTCCATGGGCCCCCTAAAGGGCCCCGTTCCCCCCACCTCCTATAGGGCCCCCTTTGCCAACCGGTCCAAACTACCCCCCTTTGGGCCCGTTTTTGGAACGCTTCCCTCCATGGCAGATTTCCGCTCACCTCCCTTTGGGCCCAATGCCCCGCTCAAACCCTTTCCCCTGGCCTTGATTGGGACGTTTACCCTCCATGGCCCAAAATGCAAGTTTACCCTCCAAAAGGCCTTATGCCGCTCCCCCCCATGGCCTTTTTTTGACGGCTCCTTCCCCTTCCATGGCCCCTTTTGGGGAAGGGTTACCCTCCTTTGGGCCCAATGCAGCTCCCCCCCTCCTTTCCCGATTGCTCGTCCCCTCCCCCTGGGTTTTATGCTGCTCACCCTCCATAAACCCATATGCTCGCTCACCCTCCATAGGATATATGCTCGCTCACACCCCTCTTTAAAGCCTTATGGTTTCGCTTTCACCCCCCATTGGGCCTAATGCCGGTCACCCTCCATGGGGTATTGCTCGCTCACCTCCAATTGGCCCCATATGCCGTTTACCCCCCATGCCCTTTTTTCCCCTTTCCCCCTCCCAGGGCCATTGGGGGTATCCCTGAATTGCCCCCCTCCATGGCTATATGCCCTCACCCTCCCGGGCCGGTATGCCCCCTGCTCACCCTCCATGCCTATATATGCTCGTCAACCCTCCATGGCCTATAGCAGCTCACCCCCATGGGGTTTTAAGCTGCTACCCTCCATGGCCTTTGCCGCTCACCCCCTCCATTGGGTGTATCCGGCCCATTTGTCCCCCAAAACCCCCCCCTGGCCTATTTTGCCCCGCTCAACCCCCCATGGGGGCCCCTTTATCCCTTCGCCTCCCCCTCCATGGCCTAGAGGGCCTCGCTCACCCCCCAGGGGGGCCCAAATAGTTTTGCTCACCCTCTCCGGAAACTCCTATGCTCATCCCAAACCCCCCGTAGGTTATTCCTTAGACTCCATTATTTGCACAAAAAAAAATTTTAAAGGGGACTGTAAAAGTTTTTTCCGGGGAAAACATTTTGGGCCAAGCCTGTGAAATACTGGGAAAAAAAACGGGCTGGTCAAAAGAAAAAAATTTAAAATTATTTTGGTTTGCCCCCAATAAAAAAAACATTTTCGGAGGAAAAAATTGCTTGCAAAAGGGGGCCACCACCCATTTGCAGCGCGGAGGGGGGGAGCACTTTGGTGGGGGTGTTTCTAGCAAAAACGGCGCCCGGCAAATTTCCCAATTCCCTTAAAGGGAAAAGAAGGAAGGCTTTTTGGGAACCGAGTTTGGACTAGACCTCCGGGTCTACAAATCGCCCCTGCATCTACCCAAGGGAAGGAAACCGGAGTTTGGAAAAACGGGGGGAAACAATTTCTCCCCAAAAAATTAACTTTTCGGATCCCCAAAACACAATTCTCTATGGTTAGTTAGGGAAGGAAGAAAAAAGTGCCCTGGGAAAACCCCGGAGCGGGGCACGATCCCCCTGAACAAAAAATTTTCTAATAGAAAGTCTATGGAAAGGAGCAAAAGCTCAAAAAGGGTATAAAAGGGGGCCCCCCAGGAAGCCTCGGAAATGTAAAGAGAAGGGGGCCCGGAGCCCCCCACTGGGGAACCCGCAGGGGGACTATTTCCTAAAAATGAGGGAAAGTGTCAGCAGCAAAAAAGGTTTTTGGGCGCAAGTATAAAAACTTTTTCAGGGAAAGCGGGTTCAATATTTTTTTCCCCTGGTCTGGGTTACACACATGGGTTTTGGATGGCCCTTTCTATGGTTTGATTTTTTTGCCTGTGTGGATTGGACGGGTTGTTACCGACATCTGGGGGGAATTTAATGTCAATAGCACCTTTAGAAACCAGATTTACTTGAAAATATTTGGGCACCCCTTGGTATGTTATATTAAAATTTCCCAGGGGACATAAACGTTTCATCGATATAAGCTATATCAAAATAATCCAAAAAAATACAGACGTCCCTCCTAAAATTTTAAAGGGGTTTTTTGCCACGATTGAAATGTTGACGGTTGGGTTCCTACCAAAATGGGTTTTTAAATCACTTTTTCTAAATAATTGTCATAAAAAAAGGGGGAAAGCCTGTGGGGGGACCCCTCCCAGCTCTGTTTAAAGTGCCCTTATTTGTCCTAAATGTTTCCTTTAGCTATGCCCAGGAGTTGATCCGGGCCATGGCTTGGTTGTTAGCACTTCTTATCTGAGGGGCAGGGCACAAAAAAGGGAAGGGGGAGAACAAAGCCTGTTTCTCCCTGTTTTAGAAAATTTGGGGCTGGTTGAAAATGTAATTTTTCTGAGTAAACGAGGGCAGAAGCCCCCTTGCTCAACCCCTCCTCCCCCCCCCCCTGTCTGTATTTAAAGGAAAAAACACTGCCTGATTGGTTTTCTTATTTCTTCCTGAGCAGTTAAGGGGGAGGGAAAAAAAAAACCCCGTAGGTTGTGCACAAAACAGTTCCCCTCTGTGGATTACCCAAACAATATTTGCTCAATACGAGATTAAAGTATCGGGAAACTTTGCAGGGGAGGGGGGAGCGATGACTTAAAGGGGGGGTGGGTACTTTTTTTTTTTTAAACAAAAAAACCACAAACCCCCCTTTTTTAAAAAGGGTCAAAAAGGGAGAGTTCACCCTTTTTGGGAGGGGAAAATCACTTCTTGGCAAAAACCCTTTAAAATTTAAATTTTAAAATTTTTAAATTTTTTAAATAAAAAAATAGTTCCAATACCCAAAAATCCAGCACAACCCATATCCCACTACAGCAAACCAATATTGTCACCACTTTTCTTATATAATGTATACAGGGTAAGGTGTTTTCATACCATAAAGAAATCCAAATGGTTTTTGGGGCGCTCTTGATTTTTTTCTATTTTACAGGGCAGATTTTTACATTTATTAAATCCACAAATTTAAAATTATTTAAAATTGGATTTTACCCAAAAAATTTTCCCTTTTTAAAAGATTTTTAGTTATATTAAAACGCAGTGACATCACCCGGGCCCTTTTCCCGATATTTTAAATATAATTACGGGAGTGACCCTCACCGCCCCCCAGATATCCCGTTATATTATACAAACGTGGGCTCACCCCCCTCCCAGATATCAGTTTTTTTATTTTCCAGCAGTGACATCCCCGCCCCCCCCCCGATATCAGTTATATTATAAGCAGTGACATCACCCCCCCCAGATATCCGTTATTTTATTAAAAACCCCGTGAAAATTTAAACCCCCCCCAGATATCGTTATATTATACAGAGTGACATCCCTCCCCCAGAATTTAGTTATATTATACAAACAGTGACCCTCACCCTCCCCAGATATAAGGGATTACTATACAGCGTGAATCAGCCCTCCAGTTAAACAGTTATATTATACAGCAGGTGACCCTCCCGCCCTCCAGGTATCAAATTTTTTATACCCGCAGTGACATCACCGCCCTCCGTTTTCCCGTTATATTAAAACAGCCAGTGACATTAACCCCCCCCCCGATATAGTTTTTTATTATACGCAGGGGACATCCCCCCCCCCCCAGATATCAAAATTATTTTTATACAGGGTAGTGGAATTCCCCCGGCCCCCCGGGGTAAGTTTCCCCTTTTTTACAGCAGTGACAAAACACCACCCCCCAGATATTTCCCCCGGTTTTAAAAACATTAACAGCAGTGACATCACCCCCCCTCCAGTTTCAGTATATTATCAAGGGGTGGGCATCACCACCCTCCCGAAATCCAAATTATATTTTTACAGCAGGGACATCACCCCCTCCAGATAAACAGTTATAACCCTCAGTTGGGGACATCACCGCCCCCGATAAAAATTATTTTTACTACGCAGTGGGCATCACCCCCCCCCAGATATAGTTATATTATCCCGCCCGTGACATTTACCACCCCCCGATAAACAGTTATATTATTTCGGAAATGAAAATCACCCCCCCCAGTTTTAAGTATATTATACAGAGTGACATCACCGCCCCTTTCCCGATAAACAGTTAATTTCAACACAGTGACATCACCGCCCCCCAGATATCAGTTAAATTAAAAAAGCAGTGAATCCCTCCCCCCAGATATCAGTTTTATTACACGCAGTGACATCCCAAACCCCCAGATATCAGTTTTTAAAATTTTTTACAGCAAAATGACATCAACACCCCAGATATCAGTTTTTTATTACAGCCCGGACTCACCTCCATCCCGATATCAGTTTTATTATTTCAGCAGTGACTTCCCCCGCCCCACCCGTTTTCAGTATATTATACGCAGGGGACCCTTTACCCCCCTCCCCAGTTTTTCAGTTTTATTTATACGCCAGTTGGGAAAACCGCCCCCAGTTTTCAGTTATATTATACAGGGAGTGAAAATCACCGCCCTTTCCAGAAAATTTAGTTATTTACAGCAGTGACATCACCGCCCCCTAGTATCAGTTTTTATTTTACAGGGACGTGAACCTCACCGCCCCCCAAAATATCAGTTTTTATTATTTCAGCAGTGGGCTTAAACCCCTCGCCAGATATCAGTTATATTTACAGCGGGGAACATCCCCCGCCTCCAGTATCGTTATATTATAAAAGCAGTGGGCATCAAACCGGCCCCCCCAGATATCAGTTTTTATTATACAGCAGTGACATCCCCGCCCTCCAGAAAATTCCCGGTTTTAAAAAATTTTTTAAAAAAAGCCAAATTTTAAAAAAATCCCCACCCCCCCAGATTTTCAGTTATATTATACAGCAGTGACATCACCACCCCCCAGATATCAGAATTATTTAACAGGACATCCCCCACCCCCCCCGATATCAGTTATATTATCAGCAGTGACTCCCACCCCCCCAGATATCAGTTTAATTATACAGCAGTGAAAAATCACCAAACCCCAAGGGTATCAGTTAAAACCAAAACGCATGACATCATTCCCCCCCCCAGATATCAGTTTAATTTTAAAGCAAATGGACATCAACCCCCCCCCTCCAGTATCAGGTTTTTTTTATAAAGCAGTGACATTCACTCCCCCAGGGTATCCGTTATAACATTCAGGGAGTGACATCCCGCCCCCCGGTTTTCAATTTTTTATATTATACCCGCAGTGACAAACACCCCCCCCCAGATATTTAGTTATAATTTTACAGCAGGGGACATCACCACCCCCCGATATCAGTTAATTTAAAAAGCAGTGACATCACCCCCATCCCGATATCAGTTATATTTTACAGCCCGGGGCATCCTGCCCCCAATTTTCAGTTATATTATTTCAGCAGTGACATAAACCCCTCTCCAGATTTAAATAAAATTATACAGGGGAGTGAACCCTCCCCCCTCTAAAATATAGGGTTTTATTTTTTCAAACAGTGGGAAAACACCCCCCCCCCCAGTATCAGTTATATTATACAGCAAATGGGCCCTCACGCCCCCCAAAATAATAAAAATTAATTCCCGCAGTGACATCACCTCCCTCCGATATCAGTTTTTTTTATACAAACGGGGACATCAACCCCCCTCTAGTTTTTCGTTATATTATTTCCCCGCAAATGACCTTTACCGCCCCCCAGATATTTAGTTTAAATTTTACAGCAGGGCATCACCTCCTCCCAGTATCAGTATATTTTTTACCCGAGTGACATCACCGCCCTCCAGATATCAGGGATATTATACAGCGAGGAATCACCGCCCTCTAGATTTTCAGGGTTTTTATTATACAGCAGTTTAAAAATCACCCCCCCCCAGATTTCAGGATATAATTTTACAGCAGTGACATTCATTCCCCCCCCCCCAGATATCAGTTATATTATTTTTAAACAAATGACATTACCAAAAACCCCCCCGAATCCGGGTTTTATTATACAGCAGTGAATCCACCGCCCCCCCAAAATATTTTATTTATTTATACAGCAAAATGACATCACCTTCCCCCCGATATCAAAGTTATTTATACAGCAGGACCTTCTTTCCCCCTCCAAAATATCAAGGTTTTTATTATTTCGCAGTGGGCATCACGCCCCCGATAAAAGTTATTTTATACAGAGTGAAAATCACCACCCCCAATATTTAGTTATATTAAAACAGCAAATGACATTTACCGCCCTTTTCCGATATCAGTTTTTATTATTTGGAAATGGACATCAAACCCCCATCCCGATATTCCGTTATTTTATACAGCACAGTGACAAACCGCCCCCCCAAAATATCAGTATTTTTATTTCGCGTGTTTTCAACCGGGCCCCCTTTGGGTTTTCAGTTATATTAACAGCAGTGACATAAACCCCCCCCCAGATATCAGGGTTTTTATTATACAGCAGTGACATCACCGCGCGCCGCGGCAAAAATTTTCATTTGGGCAAGCCCCATCTTGTCGTTGGGATGCCACGCCCCCCAAAAAAGCCAAAACCCACCCAACCCAAAAGGATAACGGGGTTTTGGGGAAAAAGAAGGGGAGGTGGCCCCTTTTTTTGCCCGGTTGGGAGCCCCCCCATAAACCCGGTAGTGCCCCCTTTCAGGCTGGTAGATGCCCCCTTGTAGCCAAGTAGATGCCCCCCCTCTGTTGGGGCCCGTAGAGCCAAATTTTTTAGCCCGGGAATGGGCCCCCCTTTGTTTTGCCAGGTAGGTTTCCCCATTTGGGTTTGCCAAGTAGTGCCCCCATTGTTAGCCAAAAGGGGAGTGCCCCCTCTGTTAGCCAGGGAGGGGCCCCCATTGTTGCCCGGTAGGGGCCCCCAAATTTGGGTTTCCAAGGGAGTGCCCCCCATTGGTTCCAGGGAGTGCCCCCCCTTTTTTTTTGGTTTTCCAGGTAGTGCCCCATCCCTTTTTTGCCAGGTAGTGCCCCCATCTTTTTGGGGGTAGTGCCCCCAAATTGGGTTTGCCAGGTAGTGGGCCCCCTCTGTTTGCCAAGTAGTGCCCCCATTTGTTAGCCAAGAAATGCCCCCATCGTTAGCCAGGTGTGCCCCAAACTGTTAGCCAGGTAGTGCCCCCTCTGTTAGCCCGGAGTTAGTGCCCCCATTGGTTGCCAGGTTTGTGCCCCCCCTTGGTTGCCCGGTAGTGCCCCCCTTGGTTGCCAGGTAGTGCCCCAAATTTTTTGCAGGTTGTGGCCCCCATCTTTTTAGCCAGGTAGTGCCCCCTTTTTAGCCCGGTAGTCCCCCATCTGTTAGCCAGGTAGTGCCCCCCTCTGTTAGCCAAAGGGAGTGGCCCCCCTCGTTTCCAGGTAGCGCCCCCTTTTTTGCCCCGGTAGTGCCCCTCTGTTGCCCGGGAGTGCCCCCCCCTGTTTTGCCAGGTAGTGGGCCCCCCTTTTTTGCCAAAGGGAGTGCCCCCATTGTTGCCCCCGGGGATGCCCCCATTGTTGCCAGGAGTTGCCCTCCTGGGTTTGGGCCCGGTTTGGCCCCCTAAAAATAATAAAAATAAAAAAATAAAAATCCATTACCTTACCCGGCTCCTGGGTGCCGGGCCGCTCCCGCCCGATCCCCTCGCGGCCCCGGGGGAAGTGAGAAGCAGCCGCGCGTCACTCCCCTGCAAACCCCGCGTCACTTTCCCCCCGCCCCCGCTGAACCCGAAAGTGCGGCGACACACCGGGCCGTCTAAAAAGGGAGGGAGGGAGGAGGGAGGATCCTCCCTGCCCTTCCACCCCGTTGGAAAAAGGGGGGGTGAGGGCCGCTGCGGCCCCTGAAACCCCCCTGTAGGAGCGGGGGGCCCGCGGGGAAGAGTAGCGCACCGCGCTACTCTTGCGCCCCGGTAATTTAAAGGACCCCCGCCGGCCCGGGAGGCGGCGGGGGGGAAACCAACTCCCCCGGGAGGGCCGGGGGGGGACCCCCAAAAAAAGCGGGACCCCCCGCCAAAAAAAAGGGGGAGTTGGGCCCTGGATGGTTTTAAAAAATTTCAGCGTGGACATCAAACCCCCCCTCCAGATATCAGTTGATATATACAGGGGTGAATCACCCGGGTTCCCGATTCAGTTATAAATTTTACCCGGGAGTTTACATCACCGCCCCCCCGAATCAGTTATATTATACAGAGTGACCCTCAAACCCCCCCCAGATAAAAAGTTATATTATCAGGGAGTGACCCTCACCGCCCCCCAGATATCGTTATATTTTTACCGGAGGGGACATCACCGCCCCCAGTATCGTTATTTATTCCAAAAAGTGACATCCGCTCCCCAGATATAAATTATATTATACGCCAGTTTAACATCACCACCCCCCAGATTCAGTTTAAAATTTTACAGGGAAATGGGCATCACCCCCCCCCCCAGATATCGTTATTTTTTTACGCAAAATTTACCCTCACCGCCCCCCCGATATCAGTTATATTATACAGCAGTTGGAAAAAAAATCCCACCGCCCCCCAGGGGGGTTTGCCCCCCCGTTATTTTTTTTTTAAAGGTGAAAATTTTCCCCCCTCCGAACAGTTTTTATACGGGGAGTGAAAAAAATCCCCCAACCCAAGATAAAAGTAAATTTTATACGGCCCGGTGTTGGGGGCAAACAAACCCCCCCTCCCCCTTCGGGGGTATCTGTTAAAAAATTAAAATTTAAAAAGTGGCATCTACCCCAGAAAACCCAATTATAAATTATTTTCCCACAAAATTTTAAATGAAAAACGCCCCCAGATTTCGTTTTTTTTGAATAAGGGGTGAATCTTTCCCCCCCTAAAATAAAAAAAAAGGGGAATAATTTTTGAATTTTTTAAGCAGGTGACAAATTTTTAAAAACCCCTCAAAAAAATATTTCAGTTTTATTATAAAAAACCAAAAAAGAATTCTCCCCCCGGGGGGGGGCCCCCCCCCCCCAATTTAAAAAAGGTTTTAAATTTTTACCCCGCGGTTTTACTTCAACCCCCCCAATAAGCCCCCCCCCCCGTATCCCCCGTTTTAATTTTTATTTACAGCAGTGACATCACGCCCTCCAGTTTTTCAGTTTTATTATTTCAGCCCGTGGGCATCCGCCCCCAGTTTTCCGTTTTTAACATACAAACAATGACATCACCCCCCCTCCCGGGTATCGTTATATTTACAAACCAGTGACATCCCCCCACCCTCCCGTTTCAGTTTTATTATACAGCAGTTTACATCACCACCCCCCCCCGTTTTCAGTTATAAATTTACGCAGTGAATCACACCCCCCAAAAATATTAGTTTTTTTTACAGCAGTGACCCTCACCGCCCCCCCGATATTTATTTTTATCATACCCCCGTGACATCACCGCCCCCCCAGATATCCGTATATTATACGCAAGTGACATCCCCCGCCCTCTAGGGTATCAGTTATATTATACAGGGAGTGACATAAACCCCCCCAAAATATCGGTTATATTATTTCAGCAGTGACATCACCACCCCCCAGATATCAGTTATAAATACGCAAATGACATACCTCCCTCAATATATCCCGTTATATTTTTACAGCAGTGACTTTACCACCCCCCAAAATATCAGTTAAAATTTTTACAGGGAGTGCATCACCCGGCCCCCCCCATAAAAAAGTTTTAAATTTTACAAACAGTTACATCACCACCGCCAAAAATAAGTTTAAATTTTACAGCAGTGACATCCAAAACCCCCCCCCAGATTCCCCAGTTATATTATAAAGCAGTGACATCACCCCCCCCAGATATCAGTTATATTTTACGCGAGTGACATCACCACCCCCCAGTATTTAGGGTTTTATTATAAAAGCGTGACAACCCCCGCCCCCCAGGTTTTTTAGGTTTATTTTACCCCAGTGACATCACCCCTCCAGATATCAATCATATTATACAGGGGAGTTGGGACATCCCCCGCCCCCCAGATATTTAGTTATAAATTTTACAGCAGTGACATCACCGCCCCCCCCAGATTTTCAGTTATATTTTTCAGCAGTGACCCTCACCGCCCCCCCAGAAATCAGTTTTTTTATACAGCCCGGGACATCAAAGCCCCCTAGTTTTCAGTAAAATTATACAGGGAGTGGGCCCTCACCCCGCCCCCCCCCCCCCCCCCCCCCCCCGATATCAGTTATATTATCCTCGGAAAATAAACCCCCATCCAGATATAGTTATATTATCAGCAAATGGGCATCACCGCCCTCCCGATATCAGGGTTTTATTTTACAGCAGTGGAAAACACCGTCCCCCGATATCAAATTATATTATTCAGCAAGGGGACATCACCGCCCCCCAGTTTTCAGTTATTTAAAACGGGAGTGACAAATTTCCTTTCCCCCAAAATATCAGTTTTTTATTATACAGCCCGTGACATAAACCCCCATCCAGATATCCCGTTATATTATACCGCAGTGAATCCCCCGCCCCCCCCAGATATATAGGTATATACGGCAGCCTATAGGCTCACACATGATTACCCTGCGCATGGAGTAGAGTTATAAGCTCCGGTTTTGGTTTGCCCCCCCTTGGCGAAGCTTCCTCTGTGTCCCCCGCCCCGGTGTCTTTTTTTAGGGGTTTTGGTCCCTTTAGACGCCTTTAGCCTGGAGCTTATCACACGGAGCTGATGTTTCCTGGAGTTAAATTTGTGCGAACTGGAATTTCCCATGTCCTTTTTTGGGGTTAAGGGAAATAGCAGTTTCGGGGAAAGCGCTGGTTTTCTTATGGAGTAAACCATA